>JANHFX010023061.1:11172-28714 GCA_027560015.1 Chloroceryle amazona | reverse complement strand
GCCCTCCTACAAGAGAGCTTCTACCAGAATAAGAAGCGGCCGTTTCTCTACCGCGATCAGGAGCATACACCCGCTCCGTTCCTTACGCAGCTCGTTTCCACACTCGCCGCTTCCCTGTCCGGTCGCAACCCGCTGTTGGCAGCCTCCTCCATGGGTGCGGGACGGGAGTGGGAGGGAAAGGGAGGTGGGAGCCCTTGGGCGGTGGGGCCGGTCTGTGAGCCTGGCGTGCGTGTCGTTGGTTGTGGTTGAGTTGTTCAGACCATCACTGGTAACTCATAGATGTCTCCATCATCCCACATGGTGAGAGTGAAACTTGATAATTTTTGGTTTGTTTTAGAGCAGCTACAGAATAAGAACTGGGAGAGTTTAAGCACAAAGCGACGATCTCTTTTTATCCTCTGTTCTCTTTCAGATCTAAAAGCTGAAGTTAATTATTACTGGCATCATGGTGAGGAAGTTGTTGTTCATGGACATCGAAAGGGCAGAGTTGATCCTGTGCGGTTTCAGATAGATGATAACCCACACCTCCAGATCCGTGTACCAAAGCAGCTTCCAGAGGTGCGGATATTTTCAATAGCAAGTTAATCACATGCATTTTTACTTATATTTCTGACAGCCACTGTAAAAATGCAGTAGGCAGTATGTGGAGGACCTCATTAATCAGACATGTAGCATATTTCTGTATTTTAAAGTTTTAATGCGTTTACTACCATGTTTTGGTAGCTGCTTTGTAGATAGTCTTGTAGACTTCCAAGTTAGTCATTGCTGTGCTTTATATAAAATGCAAGCTGTTATACTTGATTAAATGCAGTTTTAAACTTATTTTACGGTTGTGAGTGGAGGCAAGAGTAAGAAGTGTGATGCGGAATGTCCTCAGTGGAGGAGAAGAAGATGAGAGAAATGGAAAAGAATGGAGTAGTGTCTAAACAACAGTAATGCTCTAGCCTGTGGGTCTCCATTGCCCAGTTACCATCACAAACAGAAAATGCTTTATTTTCTGTAAATGTTGAACATTTATTCCTCACCTAATTGTCCCATTTGCTTAGGTTATTACTGCCAGATGTAACAAACCTTGACATTTTGGGAGAGCTACCTAGGCAATTAAAAATGCTGCATAGTGCAAAACACTGCATACCTGTATACTCACACTTCTGGTTCAGGTTAGTTTATGGACAGCTGCTAGAACTGTTTTTGCTCATCTTCTACAGAAGTGTGTTCTGGTTTTGAAGATAGGACCAATTGGCAGGCTTGTTAGCACTGTTTCACACAATGTTTTTTGCATATGGCAGGAAATTCAGACATCGATGCGAGATGCATGTACTAACAGTCATCACAAGACAAGACATTCTGTGGCAAAAAAAATCATTTCAGTTAAAGTTATATATATGGTGTATGTAAGCAAGACTTACACCTGCTGCTTTCTGACTAGAAAGTGTCATATTATATGCAGTTTGATGGAAGAAATGTGACTTATGCCATGGCTTTTCTTCTGCTTCCTTCAAGTTTGTACCACTGGAGTCAGATCTTGGAGATGTTCCCATTATTGATCACAAACCTTCCAAACTTCCATTGTTCAAAAAGCAGTACGAAAACAAGGTATTTATAGGTAAGTGTTTCTAGTTATGAAATGCTAACTACTTTTTCCCTAAAGAAACTGTATTTATATATAGTATATAAATCTCTTGAGATTCCACATCTGTTAGGCAGTGTGGAGTAGCATTCTCCTGTGTGTATGGTATTCTGTGGTCAAGATGCACTTGAAGGAGTTTTGTTGCATAGAAAATTGGCTGAAAACTTGCTGTGAATTTTGATGTACTTCCTTGGAGACTTTAGTATGTAACCACTTGCCCTTGGGAGTTGGGCTAGCCCTGCAGTATTACCCAGAAATGCAGGAATTGCAACATTTATAGAGATATACGGTAGCAGTTCTAACCTATTATTCAAAGTCTGATGGTGAAGATACATTTGTATGCATAAGAGTGTTATTTGACTGACTCTAAACTTTCTTTTCTTTTTTGGGGAACACAGGATCAAAAGTAGCAGATCCATGCTGTTATGGACACACACAGTTTCATCTTCTTCCAGATAAACTGAAACGGGAGAGGTTTATAAGAGCATGTCTCGAGGACCAGATTGAAGTTGTTTATCGATCTAATGGTATTGCAAGTCTCTTTGCCTGGACAGCAGCACAAGCAATGTATCAAGGTGAGACAGTCAACTTGATAAATTCTTCCTGGTGATGAATGCCTGCGGTAAAGTTCTCTAACCTTTCCTCCACACACCTTTTTCTCATGATTTTTTTTTTTTTTCTTTCCCTGAAGACCAGCTTTAAGTAGTTGTTTGAAAATTTAATGGAATCAATGAGTGAATCAGAGCTTATACAAGGGAGTTGGTTAAGATTGTCTTTTAGTACTTAGGCAGAAGTAATTACGCAGAAAAAAAAAATTCATATGTAACACTAAGCCAGTCTAAAAGACTAAATGCTGCATTCAGGATTCCTTGCTCACTCCATTTTTAAGGGAGAAAGATACTGAGCAGTTTGATTTTTTATGTTTGTTACTTCTGAAACAATTATATCAGAGCCCCTTGTTTCGGAAATGTTAACTATATGAAGCTACAATCAGTGAAATAAAAATGTTGGCAGACTTACTTCAGTTTTTGCGTGTATTCGTCTAAAAATTTCAGAAGACTTGGATAGAGGGACCAGAGAAGTCCCTCGCTTATTCATGTAAATATAATTGTTACTAGTGTTACTGGGAGATACCTGCTGGATTGTAGTTTCACTTGGAAAACAAAACACATGGAAGAAAATCCTTTGACTATGATCTGTATTGCTAATTTTTTTATGTAATAGTGTGTTAGAAAGCTTGTCTTTTTTTGTGGACCTAAAATATTGAAGTCATGTAAGTCTTAGTGTCAAAACCGGTTACAGATGTAAGCACATAAGGATGCCATGATTCACGTCTGTGAAGTTTTTCCTTTGTTCTGTAAGTTTCTAACCCTGCTCATTGCACATGATACCAAATCTTTTAAGAATAGTACTGTGCATGCTAGTGCATATGTATAAATATGTAAATAAAATGGTGTACAAAGATTATTAAAACTTAGTGGGGGCTTGTTCAAAGCATTAATACTCAGTAACATAGTGTTCCTGGTAGTGTCTGACTGCTTACTATAGTCAGTTGTGTTCATGAACACGTATGCATGCTTCTGTCATGAAACAAATGTTCACTGCCCTGTGACAGGCATGGAATAGTCAAAAGACACCTCACCTCGGCTCTTTTGCAGTACTTGGATGCATTAATAACCTCTGTACTTTTAAAAAGTTTCTTTTTTATCAGTTTTTACTCAGTCAGAAACAAGGAATGATGTACAAAATGCAAATAGGCCACTGTGTTCATGATCTTGGAAATATCCTTAATTGGTAGTTAGATTTTGTTTGATCTTCATGAGGAATGCTTGTGTTGCTAAAGCAGACAGAACTTTTTCCCTTAGCAATTGCTGTAATTCGCAGTATTTTTTTGTATTTAAGGACTAGGATTTAGATGTGTGTGCTGATAGGTATTCTGAGACCTGCATAACTAGTGTTGTTTCTTTATTTTGTAGGATTCTGGCATGAAGCAGATGTGACCCGTCCTTTCGCATCACAGGCAGTAGTGACTGATGGAAAATACTTTGCTTTCTTTTGTTACCAGCTCAATACTTTAGCACTAACTGTAGAAGCTATTAAAAATAACCCTCGGAAGAATATCTGTTGGGGTACAGATAGTAAGCCATTGTATGATGTTGTCGAAGATGGCAGTGTGAAAGGCTTTAATGATGAAGTTCTGTTGGAGTTAGTTCGTTTTCTGTTAAACAGACCAAAGGAGATGTAACTCATTAAACAATAAGATATTCCTGTTTATGTGCCTGCACTTAGTTGTAACTGTGAGGTGGGGGATAGATTATGCCTTGTTCTTAGTCAAGTATTTGTCTAGCAAACAGTATGTACATCTTTTATGACATGTGGGCCTTATTTCTTTATTTTAACTATATGATGCTGTACACGGAAAAATAAATGTCTAGAATACCTTATGTCTTTTCTATATTTACTGTTGGAAGTGTTGCACTAATTCAGAGTTAAATGAGTACTTGTTTTAGCAGATCCATACTGAACTATCACAGTAATGTATGAATTCTTGTGACTATCTGATTGTCATTAGGTAACTGCTGTCTTGATACTCAACACCAGTGAAAAATGCCAATTTTGTGCCTGAAAAAAAAATTAGTTGTCGTCAATGCTTGCTCATTCTAAAGAGAAAGTAAGCTCAGAATAAAAAGTTTCTTAAAAGTGAATATTTGGCAGTTTAGTTATATAGCAATGGAAATTTTTAGGCATTTATTGAGTTGTAGTATAAGCTCAACAAAGCTTGCTTCTGAAGATTCTGTTATGAACATGAATATGTATTTTAAAGCCTGTCACCTCAGGAACCACAAAGAGAACCTTCAAATGCGTTGGATTCTATAGTTTTCCTTTTAGCTTGGGACCTTCATTTCATCTGTAGTCATCTTGATGTTTTCATTGCTTGTATTTGGATGCCTTATGTCTTGTTTTAGTAGACCACAGCAGAGCCCAAATCATGACTAGGATCTGTGATTAGTAAAGATACAAGATGTAAGGCCTGTTAGGAGTAACTGCTGTTCAACAAAGTGTACCTGGCTTTGGGTAATGAGACACACCTAGAATTTTGCACAGTTCTGTACACTGCAACTGACCGTTCTGGAAAATTCCAGATTTCTTGTTCAGAGTCACATAGTTTTTGAAGTCATATTGAGTCATATGCTACTCTTGTTGAAAACCTTACCTGAGCAATTTGGGATCTTGCTTCCTGTTGTAAATCATCTTATGGGGAATTTTGTTAATGAAAGATGAGGTAGCTGTATCTTGATTGGTACTTCACTGCGTTGAACTATAGTTGCCACTTGCTGCACCAGCAGAAAGTAATCTAGGTAAGTAAGGTGCTGCATGGGTATTGGTTTCTTTTTAACAGAAGTAAAATGTCCTTAAGCGCTTTGAGTTAACAGTGCTTGAGTATTACTAGTTCTGATAACTGCTGAACCTTAGAATAAATGAACATTCCATGTAAGGAACAGAAGATAGACGACTGGGTAGGTATGTTCACTATAGAGAATGACCTGTGAGCGAGTGATACGTGTATTCTGCGGTGATAAAGGGATGATGCAAAATGAACAGAAAGATATTAAAACGAGTTGGGTATTCTGACCCTGCAGACAGGCTTTGGAGTTAGTGCAATATGGTATCGCCTTTGGCTTGAAACTGTGAGTTGAGTCATGTAAAAGTAGTGGCTGTGGAAAGCTGACGTGAAGTCAAAGAAACTTGTTCCCAGGGTAAAAAAAACACTCCTTTTTCTGTGATTTGACTTTTTATCTATCCTGAGACTTCAGCTGTAGTACAGCAAATTCAAAGAACTTTCCTTATTTTTTTTTCCTTTGTACAGCTTTAGTAGTGACAGAAATAGCACTGTAGGTGTGAAACCTGGTAGAAGAATGCAGCGTTGGAGGAAGGCTTAGCATGAGCTAGCTATTTTGTAATTAAGTACCAACTTCAGATATCTGCAGCAGTGTCAAAAGGTGAGAGGATACCCTGGAAAAGCACCGGGTGGCACTGTTTTTCCTTCTACTGAGGAAAAAGTATAATGGGCATTCTGCTTTCTTGTCACTGGCAAAGTTGAGACACAAATGTCTGCTGTTTTTTGTTTGTTTGTTTTGTTTTTTTCCCCGTTAAAGATTATATAGCTACTAAATGTTTAAAAGCTTAGAAGCTGCAACATTCCTGGTCTTGAGTGTTGCTCAGCAGAAACCTCCTGTAAGTCTGTTGGGAGCATCATTCTTTAAGCATTGTATTTTGTTGAATTTGCTGTTTAAAAGAAACAAAGGAAGACAGGCTGGAGTCTCTATGTTTAGATCCTTTTTTAGCCAGTATTTATTTCTGCTTAGACCTATTGGAGCATATCACGAGGGAACATAAGGCAAAAGCTAAAAATAATACTTGGTTTTACATAAGGCAAGTATTTTCTCTAGTACTGAAGTATATTGCTTAGAACTAGTATCACCTTCAACTGCGTGACTGATCTATGAAATTCTACCCATACTGTTGCTTATGAAACTGCAAGTGGTGACTTGGACTGGAACTGCCTAAGCAGCCTTTCAAAAAATTCAAGTGGAAAGTAGGAGATGAGGAGACTGAAACATTATTAATATACATTTATGTTGCACCAAGTTGGTAACATACTTCTGTTTCCTTTCAAACTGGAGAAATAACTTCATCACTTATAGTGTTGGCTTGGCCATGCAGAATTCTCTCTTGATCTTTTGTCTGTACTTGGGTTTTCTGTCATTGGAGAAGACATATGCTCTTTTTATCTTCAAAGCAGATGAAGGTTTCCTTGTTCTGGAGCACCCCTGAGGAGGTTTTTCCTCAGGTAAGAGCTCTTGGAATTGGCTGTTGGTGGGAGAGTATTGATAACTTGTTCTACTGGCTCTGTATGGACTATGCAGCTGGCAGTATGTCTCTAATAGAAACAGTGAAGGTAGCTTTCCCATGCATGCTAAAAGGAGTCATTGTTAACTCCTTCAGAGAAGAATATCTGTGATGTTTCCACTGAGTTATCAAGAAACCTGATAATGTACAAAATAAAGTCCCATGGATCAAAACTGACTTTAATAAACATATTCCTACAAAAGCTTTCACAAGAGCTGCTTTTTCATGGAGGAGGATATTTATCAAGTGTTTAGAGGTGTCAAAGTAAATGGAACATCAAGAAGCTGACACTGAAGACCATGAACTAAGTTAGCAATGACAAATCTTGAGGTAGCCTCAAAAGCAAGCTGTTTACAAACAGTACAGGATTCTGCATACATTATATTCTAGTAGTGTACCAGAACACCACTGAGACAAGACCTTCAGGAAATACAAGTTGAGGATCCTAAAAAAATCCATAAATTAGAAATGTACATAACAGCTGATATGAAATCCTCTCTGTCTCGGACCAGGGAACAGCAGATGTGAGACACGGTGGGGTTTTTTGTTCCACATTCTCTGCCTTCCAACAGTGTATCATTCCCTCCAAAGGCAATAAAGCCAGCCACCATAAAGCAAAACATAGCAAATCCCTTATGAAGGGGAGGTAATTGCTAAGGGAGGAGTGTTCCTATGATTTTATTACTAAAGTTAGTTTGGAAGCTGAGTAGTGTTATAGCAGAATTCCACAGTGGGTCTGAGAAAACAGGTAACTGCTCCTCATCTTTACTATTGTGAAAGGAGGGCAAGTGCAGGTAACACTGCATTTGGCAATCTAATACAGGCTAGGGTTAAATCAAGAACATGGCAGAAATGAGAACTTGCCTAGCCAGGTCTAGGTGGTTTTGGTTTGAGACACTTGTCAGGTGGATTGTCAGGGGGAGTTCAGGGCAAGCCTGATTATATTGTGGCTGGTAAGCCACAGGAGATATTCCAGATAGTATTAAGGAAGTGCATCTTACTATGATTCTGGAAATTCTGGACCATGAACTTCTGAAGAATGTTAGTAAATGGAGGCCAGCAGTGATTACAGGGATTGTGCTGCAGCCCATCTCTAGTGTACTAATAAATTATGTAAAGTTTACCTGGTAAATACACAGTAAAAAAAAATTTCAAACCTCAGTTTCTTGTAAGACTTGACTGTCATGCTTCAGGAATTAAACTAAGAAGAATTACTAGCTACAAGGAGTTAGTGCATGGACACTACTAATACATCTATTAATGCACATTGTGATGTGAAGGGAGGCAGTTGTGAACATCATCTTCCTACAGGAGCAGTAGTTTAAAATTACAGCGAGTATTTGTATCTAATGGAGAATGAAGAAAGGCAGTCTGAATTCTGCCATGCTTTTTGTTTTCAGCCTCGTAACTAATCCATTGGTCTCAAAGCTGGAGTTTGAAGATGTGAGGTTGACAATTGTTAATCAGGTTTGAATCTCAGTCACTTACTACCAGCAGCAGTTGCTTCTTAAGTTGATAAGGAAAACAAAGAAGGATGGGGGAAAAAATGTGGGAAGAGTAATGCCTGCTTCTTAGAGAAACTATGCAAGAGCATGAAGATAAAATTGAGGTGCAATTAAGTGAGACTTTTTGGTAAAATAGTAAGATTTAGAGTTCTAAAATTTTGTTTACACATGGGATTTGCACTATTAGTTGACTTTATTTTGTGGTTTTGATATCAATAACAAGCTGTAATTTGATTTTTCTTAACAATATGTTACTTTTGATGAACATAATTTGGGATTGAATGTTCTGAAAATACATGCTTAATGTTGCAGTTGGGTACATTCCACTGGGATTTTTTGAAGTATCTAAACAGGTTAGTAAAAATCCTAGTAATTTTAATGTATTTTTAATTTAGATTGCTAAGGTACTACAAAGATTCTTCAAGGATTTTTAAATGTACTTTCGAAGGTACTAACCTGCCTTTTGAAAATGTTCAGCAGAATTGCATTGCAATACCAATCTACTAAATAAAGTGTTCAGCTTTGCTCAGACTCGACCGCACATAACTTCAGAAGCATGCTGCTTTTCCACTCATGTAAGCATAGTATTATGCTGACCATGACCTGAATTAGCACATGGCCAGCCTGGCATTGAAGAGATGCCAAACAAAATCAACATAATGACAATGTATTTGGACATTTGCTCTCTCTGGAGACATACCTAGTGGGCTTTTCTGAAAATGTCAAAGAATTATGGCTTAAATAAATCAAATATATTTTTGTTGCAAGGCATTGGATTGGACTATGTCATTATCTTGAATCTGAGGATAGCTTGAAGCAATGGGAACTGAAGTTTAAATGTCAACTGTGATGTTGCCATTTTACCTTGTGTGTTAGATGTCTAGGAAAGGGCAGGGTAGGCTGAAACACCTCACTGAGTGCCACTCAAGCCAAATGATGTAAGGAAACAAGTTGGGAAGACAGAAGTCAAATCTATCTCCAAAAAGCATACTCTTGAGTTAAGTGGAGTAAAAGTGGTGTTCCCCACGTCTCAGTGTTAAGGCCAGTTCTGTTTAGTATCTTTTTCAATTACCTTGATGGGGTGATTGAGGCCACCTTCAGTAAATTTGTGTGGGACTGTGGATCTGCTTCAGGATGGGAAGGCTCTACAGAGGGAGCGGGACAGTCTGGATAAACGGATCAAGGCCAATGGTATGAGGTTCAACGAGGCCAACTGCTGGGTCGTGCACTTGTGTCACAACAACCCCATGCAGTGATACAGGTCTGGGGAGGAGTGGCTGAGAAGCTGCCCAGTGGAAAAGGACCTGAGGGTATTGGTCAACAGCCAGCTGAAAATGAGGCCATCCTGGCTTGTATCAAAAATAGTGTGGCCAGCAGGACTAGGAAAGTGATGTAATCACCACTGGTGAGGCTGCACCTCAAATATTGTGTTCAGCTTTGGGCATCTCACTACAAAAAAGACATTTAGGTGCTGGAGCATGTCCAAAGAAGGACAATGAAGGTGGTGAATGAATCTAGAGAATAAGTCATATGAGGAGGGTCAGATGAAACAAGGTTGTTTAGTCCAGAGAAAATGAAGCTCAGAGGAGACCTTCTCTCTCTCTACAGTTCCCTGAAAGGAGCTTGCAGCAAGGCTGGGGTCAGTCCAAGGATCAAGCAATAGGACAAGAAGAAACTGCCTCAGGTTCTGCCAGGGGAAGCTTAGATTGAACATTAGGAAAAAAGTCTTCACTGAAAGGGTTGTTAAGCAGTGGAACAGGCTGTCCAGAGTGGTGGTGGAGTCACCATACCTGAAGCTATTTAAAGCACTTGTAGATGAGGTGCTTAAGGACATGTTTTAGTTGTGGGATTGGCAGTGTTAGGTTAACAGTTGGACTTGATGATCTTAAAGGTCCTTTCCAACATAAATGATCAAATGATTCTGTAATTATATGACTTCTATGACTATAGCGTTGTTTGCAGAAGGAGAGCAGTCATCACGGAAGGAAAGAGAATGGATGAATGGATTACAGTGCTGGAGTTTAAATCTAGGAGGATGTGATGTTGAAATTAGTGACAGAAGGTTTAAAAGAGCTTCACAATATTTCCATGGAGCTTTTACTCCTAGATTTTAATGATTTGCTACCACTTCATAATCACTTTTCCTGGTGTGGCTTAGAGATAACTTCAGAGCTTACTTCCTCTTGGTTAAACGTGATGACGATTCCTCACTATCGGTTGTGTGGAGAAAAGGTGAGGACTTCTAAATTCAGATGCTGTCCTTTATGCCATATAAAGATTAGAATGGAAGAAATGTTTGTGGCATGACTTTCAGATCAGTACCTAATGGAAGCAAAGCTCTTACCTGAGCAAGAAGTGTAATTGTTTTCCTTCAAATAAACAGCCACTCATTTCATTGCCTTTTGGGAGAAAATAAAATGTAAAGTGGAATAGGAAAATGTTTATTTTGAGTACTGTAAAGAGAAGTCATGAGTGGCTGCTCTGTGGAATCTGTTTTCAAGGAAGGGCTTCAGAACCTCCATGCAAGTCACAGTTTTGTGTATTTCCAAATGAGATTTCTCTAGAGACTAGAAGCTGTACTATATTTATGACTAGAGATAGCTGCTGGTTACAGTGGTACAGGGAGTAAGGTATTAATTTCATATTTATGCTATTCATTTTTATTTCTGGCTTCTAAAGAACAGAGGACCTCACACTTTGTTCCCCCTGCCAAAAAAAAACAAACAAACCCACACAACCCAAACCCACAAAACAAAAGCTCACCTTAAGAAGATAAACCTAAGTAAAAGAATAGTAAACCAGATATAGCTAACATCAGGTTGAAATTTGCTGGCTTCCTTTGTGTTCAACATTAACTTATTTTGTCATAAGGTGCTTATAAGGAAAGGTTAGAATGGAATGAAATAAAACTTTGAATTTAAGCCTTCTTTGAGTAGGAGGTTGGACTAGGTCACCTCCAGCAGTCCCTTCCAATCCAAATTCTTCTTTACTTCTACAAAGGAAAGGAGAGGGAAAGTGATGCACAGTTACTGGTCTCATGAGTGAGACCTCTCTCTTGTTACTCCTCAGAGAATGTAGTTTGAATGAATGACATTGTTTGAGATTTTTCACTTCTTAGTTTATGTTGTAAGCTTGTTATGTTATGGTTTCCTACAGGATTTACCTGAATGCCTTCCTGCCATAGGACTGTGAAGGTCTGTCAGTTATGTAGAGTATATGTGATGCATCTTTTTAGGGGAAATATGCTTTATTAATAAATGGGACTGAAGATTTAGGTAATTGCTGACTTACTTACTGAAATTTTAAAAAATTGTAAAAGAAAATGATGTATTCAATATATGCTTGGGGGAGGCAGTTTCTCCTCTTTAAAAGAAGTTTTAGTCAACCCCTCAGGAAGGAAAACTAATCTAGTCTGATTTAGACAGCCAGTCACGCAAGGGGCACACAGTCAACAACACGGTCCAAAATGTACTTTCTGGAAAGAGTCCCATGTACTGAAATAATTTGGGATCAGCTTTTGGATGTTTCATAAGCAAAACCAAGGTTTAACTTCACCAAATGAATGCTTCACAATGAATAATACACCCAGCTGTGGCTGTAAATGCCATTTGCTCAACTGCTTAACTATTTATCCTTTTGACCAAACTTTATGGTGGTGTGAAATGAAGCTTAACTTCACAAATATGGAATGTATAGTAAAATTATCCCCTTTTGTGAAGTTAGAAGGAATAAGCTTCTGATGGGTGTTTATGTACTGTGCTAACAGATTATAAAAGATTAAAAGGAGATCTTAATGAAGTGAAAAGCAGCCCTTGCAGCTTCTAACCCTCATGATTAGAGGAGCAGAAGCTAGGGGATTTAGGAGGATTTAGCAAGATGAGGTTGATGGGGTAGGGAGATTATGACCTGCAATTGGAACCGGTTGCTTGCCTAACTCGTGTTCGCTTAGATAATGCATTTAGGTCTCCAGTTCTTTCAAGAACAATGAGGATGAAATGGGCAGAGGAAATGTAGTTTTGAAATAGTTTGATGTCTAATTGTAATAATCAAATAACAAAACAAAAAAAACAATGTAGAGTCAAAACAGTGTCAAACAAAAAAAAAAAACAACCCAGCATTTACATATATGTGGAGGGAATGTTGCAAGTCATAGGCTAATACAATTATTTTTCAATACTTCCTGTAACAAAAAACACAGAAAAGAGGCTTAATATAATGCTTGGGATTATATCCTGAACTCTTCAGCATCTTTTAAATATACTGTTTTGATAGAAAGGAAACCTGGTCTGTAATACAAGTGTAAGTTGTTGTATAAATTATTCAAAAGGAAATATTTGATGTAGACCACAAATTATGTAGAATATATATTACAGAATGCTGAAAGCATTGGAAGAATCAAAAAGGGTATTGATGAGCAGCATTCATAATTGTTAATGAAAAAAAAGTAAAACAGTCCTGAAGTGATTAAAATATTACTGCCATGTTGGATTTTTCTTTTTTCTAAAACTGCTGTAAATTCTGTACAATGCAGAATTATTTTGCTCCCCTTTGTTACATGGGTTATGCCACCCATCATCCACCTAAAGTAAACTCAAGTTCAGGGCAAATGTCAGTTTTGCAATTGGGCTTGTTTTCTATCCTTGCAAAATGCCCGTGATAGCAATGCCCCAAAATAACTGGACTTCCTCTAGCATCAGTGAAGCTTTCCATTTTTCTACAGTCTTTTGTTGTCTTGGGCTAAGAGCTCTGTGGATAAATGTTTGACTGTCTTAAATCTCTGTGCTTTTCTGGGGACATGGAATGAAATGGATTAAATTATTTTTAAAATATCATGCACTCTGTATCATACAACTTCAGACCAGGTAGTTGCACTTTCTTTTCTGAATGACTGCAGCTGTTATTTTGTGAACTTCCTCATTTCATACCCTATCTAAATATAATTTATTCTTCAAACTATAAAGAAGAAAAAACAGACCCTGCTTAGAAAGCTCCTTACATTTTTACACTTGAAACAGTCATTACAAATGCTTTTAAAAAACAAAGCATTAGAATTGGAGCAGACAAATTGCTTTACTGTGGCATGTGGAATGAGCAGTATGAATTGGTTTGGACATATTTATAAGCTCTTTGAGACCCTAGAAGTAGTTAAGTACCTATGGCTTTAGGCACCTTTAGATACCCAAGTCATTAGGTATATGTCACTAGAATTCTTAATTCTCAGCTAAACTGATAATGTTATGTCATTCAAGTATCTGCCATTTTAGAAGTACAAAGCTAAGGACTGATGTTGTCTATGCAGGCCACTTGGAACTGTATAAAACCAAAGCCTCAGAGGCCACCCTCAGTGATTCTCAGATGAGGCATCCTTGGTCCTTCATGCATGTGAAGAAAATTCTGAAGAGATGCAATAAAGTAGAAGTGTCCTTCAGGAAAGTGGTCAAAAGATGAAGTAGACTGTGCATAACTTCACTTATTCCTAAGGAGTTTTTCTAGAATACAAAAGGCTACTGCTGAAATTCCTGCTTGTCTGTGTTTGCAGAATGGCTTTAAACCCCTGTTCCCCAGAACTTAGAGAAGTTCTAATCACTGGAATATAGATTTTTTTGTTTGTTTGTTTTGCCCAGTTAATACTACTTTAAACTTCAGAGGAGGAACTTCAGCAATCTACTTTGGAGAAAATTTTATAAGTTGTACAACTTACAAAGTAAGTAAGTAACAATATCCCACACCTTTTGTCATTGTTTCACTCCTGGCTAGCTTAGATGGCTTCAAGTCATCAAGCGTCAGATTCCTGCTTATGCTGAACTTAGACTGAAACTGTACATCTGAAAACACCTTTTGAATTGGAAGTTTAGTAATCAGCTAGAAAAATCTCCACTGTTCCAACTGCTACAAAAGCACTAAGAATCTAATTTTTAGAACCTGAGAAAACTATGTAGTGTTTACTGAGACCATCTGTAATGTTAATGTCAAATAATGAATATTAGACTATGCCTTATGATAGATCTGCAGACTGCTGAAAATACAGTTTTCAAATCTGATTTTACAAGACTGGAAGAGTGTAAGGAAATTGGTCTATAGATTAGTGCTGGAGGGAGTTACAGCTGAGATTATAATTTCTGTTGATTGACACTCTAGTGACTTATTTACCTATTGACTTTCAAAAAGTGGTCTGCCTGTGGACTAGGGAAACATGGCTTTTCTGCTCATCACAGATGAAATTTGGCAGTTGAGCTTAAGGAAGAAATAAATGGTTGCACTAATGGGAACCAGCTTTAGAACTATGATTTGACCAAATAATTACCATAGCAAATTTCCTGTGAACTTTAAGATTTGAAGGAAAATTACGTGTCCACATTTCTTGAGGGAAATACTGTTCTGACAACATTGTGGACCTGAGAAATGTTCAGAAGCTGAGTTTATTCTGGCTCTATCTGCCAATCCAAGCAAAGATACTACATCTCTACAGACTTGCCTGGTTTACATTCTTACACCGTCCTGGATGAAACAGCATCCCTGTATGTAAAGTGCACATTTTCAGGTAATGTAATGGAGATCAAGAATACCTATGATATTCTCTACATTTCAGTCCTAGAAGAATCAGCATGAATGAGTTTACACAGATTTTGATGAAGTCAAAGAATTATTACAACTGTTATTGTAGCTAACTGCTTTAGCATTTTGTTGGGGTCTGTATGTTGTAAGTTTTAGAGATCTTTTCACCTCTGCCTACAGTATTATATTTAAGCATTAGAAGCTAGTAATAAAGCTTGGTTGAGTGGATTTCCCTATTTTCCTATTCAAGTACCTGATGTTTGAATTTGGCACAACTTCTTTTAGCTTGTGAATACTGAAGGTAAGGGACATAAGGTGCTGTTAAAGGCAACAGCAAAAATAATTTGTGGTCCTGTCTGCTCAAGGCAAAGATGAGGCTATCTTAGTCAACTTCTATTCTACAAGACAGCTATGCTTATAGGATATAATGGTAGGAGCAGGCTTTTAGAACAAGTCACTGCAATATTCGGAACAAACTGTGCTGGAGAAGATGATTGCAATTCATGAAATTCATCTGTAGGGGTTTAATTTTGTCCCTCTTTAGCTTTCTGATTGCTTTGTGAGATTAGCTTTGACTTTGTAAATTGGATAACAGTGTAATCTTGTTGAAAGTGTTGCACTGGGTCTCTTGCTTGTATGTTATTCATTTTGTTGTAATCTGTCTACTGAACCAGTTGTGTTCCTAGGCTTGTTGAGAACTTTTATATAATTCCTGAAATAAAGATGAGCTGTTAATATTCTTTTAGTCCTTGCTGCTAATATGTGAAGTTTCAAATCAACTTTTTCTTAAAAATGCACACCTCAGGTCTTTATAGCCACCTTTTTTTGGCCAGTCAAAGTAGAAATCCTTTGCCAGCTTAATGTTTTTGGTTTGACCCTGATGAAGACTAGAGAAATATGGACCAACTGTGAGAGCCCAAAGGTGTCCATAATGCACTATCAGGGATGAATGACCACTTAAATGGCTTTGATGATTGTTTCACTCACAACCATATGGATGGTGTTCTGATGTTCTGAAACAAGTACAGGTCTTGCTGTTGTTCTCCCCTGAAATTCTTGCATACAGTTCACTATCCTTCTGACTTGTTAATTTTCCTGTAGTTCCCTCCTCAACATACCTTATTAGCACAGGAATTACAGAATAGTTATTTTAGTCACCCACAAAGAATATAATGCTTTGAAGTTCAAAATGTGACTGACTATGAACAGCTTACAGGATGGTTTAAAAAAGAAACCACAGGCTGAGTTTTAAGCTCATGAAGCCACTACATTTGCACACGCTGCCATATTTCTTGTCTGGATTTTTCACAGTGGTTGAAAGACTAGTTGCAAAATCTGCAGTGGAACTGACATTTTTCAGCTCTGCTCCAGTCTTCATAATACTTTAATCAAGGAACAAGTGGGATGGTGTAGCCTTAACTGTTATGTAATCAGTAGGAAAAAAAAAAACACAAAACAAAAAAAACGTGTTGGTCCGCTCTAAATATGTTTTATTTAATAGATGTAAAAAACCCCACTACAAATTACTATGACACAATAATTTCTTATTTAAAATAAGAGGTTTGGTTTTGTTTTTTTCATGGTAATGAGCAGTTTGGACCTGATACTCAAGTTCAGATGTGTGTTAAGACATTGTTGGAGCTAGACTTCGTGAGAACACTGTGGCTTAATCTTAGAGCTTGGTGGAGCTCTAACAGCACTTTAAATAAAAAGTAGCTGGTGAGACTGGAGTGCTCAGCATTTAGGGCAATGTGTGAGCTGTGGCTTTGAGGGACTCTAAGTCCTCAAAGATTCATTCTCTTCAAACATAAAACAGTCCGTCTGGACTTCATATGAAGTGATGCTTTTCATTGATGTTACAGAAGAAAAGGCATCTCTTTGGCCATTTGATGTGTGAAGAAAATCTGTTTATGAAAAAGTTCATGTCTGCCTTTTTGTATTCAAACTAGAGGGAAGGTCAGTGCTCAGTCTTTGCCACCAGAGGTCTTCAAAGAACATATTATAGATGTTTTTCCAGTGGCCGAAAATGAGAGGTACATTTTACAGTCACCACTGACAGTAGTTGGTGTGGAATAATTACTGGAGGTGACTTATTGAGGCTGAAGTTATATCCACATCTTAAGAGAAGGTACAGGAAACTTCCAGAGGGGTATGCAGTTGATATGTAAGGAATCTGTTCCATGATAGTACCCTAAGCAACATAATCTGTAACCTTAGATGTTAGCATTACCAGGGTAGCTTGGTATGCTGACTCTGAGAGAAGCAGCACAGAGGGTGGATGACTGTCTTGTTTAAAATTTTATGTTGCACTGGATAACACTGGAAGTTCTTTGTTCTTGAGAACATGCTTTCAGTTATCTTGGTAAGACCATTCCTTAGCCTGCTTTGCTAAGCAAAATTCAGGTCTATCTCTGATATGGTAAATTAAATCTCAAATCCACTAATACCAGAGCCATACTGTGCAAATGTATGTACAGAATTTGTCCACATAGGACTTACCACTATCCTGGTTTGAGTGAGAACAGAACTAATTCTGTTCAGTGATTCTACTTTTCAGTTCAGCTCTTCTAACTCACTGCACTGTCTGAAGTCAGCAGCCTGTTTGCACAGACAGTGTCTGCTGCTGGCAGCGATAACACCCCATGGGTAGAGTTACTACCACGGACTGGTGTGCAGACCTAGGCCACTGCTGGACCTTGTGTACCACACTGAGGGTGCAGAAAGTGAAAGGCTGCACCTGCAGGGAGGAGCAGACAGGGCAGGAGACCCCAAACTGACCAACAAGGTATTATATCCCATATACATCATACTTGGTATAAAGCAGAGGGATCTGGAGGGTCTAAAGCAGAGGGATCTGGAGGGTCTATAGTTTTGTTTGGTTGCTTGTTGGCTTGCTTGCTACCTTGCTCACCCTCTCTCTGGGGGCTCCCAGGCTCTTCTC
>JANHFX010023061.1:0-11072 GCA_027560015.1 Chloroceryle amazona | reverse complement strand
CACTGACAGAAAATAATCACAGAATCACAGAATGTTAGGGGTTGGAAGGGACCTCTGAAGATCATTGAGTCCAACCCTCCTTCCAGAGCAGGACAAAACTAGAGCAGATCAGTCAGAAATGCATCCAGACAGCTCTTGAAAGTCTCCAGAGGAGACTCCACAACCTCTCTGGGGAGTCTGTTCCAATGCTCTACAACTCTTGAACTAAAGAAATTCTTCCTCATGTTGAGGTGGAACTTCCTGTGCTCTCGCCTGAATCCATTGCTCCTCGTCCTATTGTAATGCATAAGTGAAAGGAGGTTGTCCCTGACTTCATGACACCAAGCCTTTATGTATTTATAGACATTAATTAGATTCCCTCTCAGTCTTCTCTCCAGACTAAGAAGCCCCAGGTTCTGAAAATGAACATATTCAGAAATTATGTACTTAGGGGACTTGAATTTCCATTTTCAGAAATTTGAAAGTCAAAAGAATGACAGGACTCACTTCTGCATCTCCTGCTCCTAAAACTCCATTCAAACCTTGTGCCCCCAGGTTCATTAGTCAGAGCTCTACACCTAGAAGAGTGGCTGGGAAGAGGAAAGAGGTCATAATCCAAATTTTTGAAATCCCATTATAATTAAATGGTTATAAATTAAATTATTAAATAGTTTCTACTGGACCTTTGATATTTTTATTTTTCACTCTGAAGTGGAATAAAATAAATGTCAGAGTAACAACACATTAGGTTTTAATCAATACATTTTAGAAATGTTTCAAAAATGGGTCTTCCTCCATAGAAGTGTAGTAATAAGCTTACACATTTTTTTGGATACAAACACTTCTGAAACATTATCAAGAATACAAACCTATTGAAAATTGTATTATAAATGAATATGATTAATTTATGTAAAATTATAAATTGCTTTATAATCTTACATCTTTTTCTATGCAGTTCTGGCTACATTTAGCACTACCTCAAGTTTTTCTAAGTCAAAACAAAAATCTCTATTCAAGTTAGCCTTGATCTAACACTTTGAGTTAACATTTTGTCTTTTAATGCATCAAATATTTGAAAAAGATGATAAGAAAAAAATTTAATATTTCTTCAATAAATCTCTTTCCTTGGGAAAATTCATACATAAAGTTATGTGTTTAGAAATTCTAACATTACATTAATACAATATATTTGATTTATATTGCTTTCCAAATCCTCTGATAAAACCACTGATTTTATCAGATGTGTTTTCTGAGTCTCCTTTAACATATAGAAAGCAATTTCTATAATATTAAGGCAAATTAAATTGGATCATATATAATTTTAGAGAAAAAAAAAATAGGAGCATAATAACTGAGGGGTGAAAAGGGGTATTAAAAGCACTTTATTTAACTACCTCAGTATTCCCAGTGTTAAAACTGACTCAGATATGTGCTGCACACTTACATAGAAATGTAGGGTTTAATTCTATTAAAAATCAAGTCAGTTTAAGGAAAACTAAAATTTGATATATTTTTATAAAGAAACAATTTTCAAAAATTCCAAACTCTTTCATAATTTTGAACATGAATCATAATTATTCCATAACTTGAAGAACCTTCCAAGTCAAACATCTATTCTGAGAAATTTAAATAGCTTAAATAGCTGTTGTTGCTATTTACATTCCACATTGTACACCAGAGCATTATTTGACCCACCCACACAAATACAGACTGATTTAATAAAGTCAGATGTTCTAGGGCTGGTGTGCATTTCCAAGCTATCATGGAGGTATTTCAACTGCACAATTGAATAGATATATTCTCTTTCCATCACAAAACTCACTTCTGCAAGGGAATTATTCATGTGTCACAGCACAAGCAGCAGAATCACTGCCCTTCTGCTAGAAAGAGAAGACACTAAACAAATGCTGTCTTCCTAGGTGTTCTGGTTTGAGTGACAACAGAATTAATTCTGTTCAGTGATTCTACTTTTCAGTTCAGTACTTCTAACTCACTGCACTGTCTGAAGTTAGCAGCGTGTGTTCACAGGCAGTGCCTGCTGCTGGCAGTGATAACACCCCATGGGTAGAGTTACTACCAAGGATTGGAGTGCAGACCAAGGGCACTGCTGGATCTTGTGTACCACACTGGGGTGCAGAAAGTGAAAGGCCACACCTGCAGGGAGGAACGGACAGGACAGGTGACCCCAGACTGACCAGTGTGGTATTCCCGCACATATACATCATACTTGTTATAAAGCAGAGGGATCTGGAGGGTCTATAGTTTTGTTTAGTTGCTTGTTGGCTTGCTTGATAGTTAGCTAGCTTTCTTGCTAGCTTGCTCGCTCACTTGCCCTCTCTCTGGGGGCTCCCAGGCTCTTCTCCCTTTTTGGACTGCTTTGCCAGCTTTTCTTGGTTTGGCTCAGGTTCTCTTTTGGTTCCTTCCTCAGAGCACCAAAGAAGGACTGTCCCTTCTGCCTTCGATCCCATGTTCCTGAAACTGGTACCAGAATCCAGCTCCTGAACACAACTCTCGTCTGCTGCGGGGCCCAGGTTGGGACTCCCCTGGTGCCTGCTTCACAGCATCAGTGTTGATGGTGATGTAATTACCATCAGGGGGGTTGTGTTCAGTACTGGTTTTGTATATATTTGTACATATTCTATTATTATTATTATTTTCATTAAAGCTGTTCTAGTTTCCTTTTCTAATCACTAAGTCTCTCTCCCTTTTTATCTTTCTCTTCCCCTTTGGGGAGGGAGGAGGGTTAACAGAAAGCGTCTGTTATTGGTCTGAGGGGCCACCCTGACCCTAATCCGTGACACCACTAACAAAGACCAAGATTTTCCCCATGGCAGATATTTTCAGACAGCTATGACTGCTAACAGTTCTCTGGAATACTTAAAATTTACAATAACTTTTAATTTCATCTGACTGGCATACTTTAATAATTAGTTCAACTTGCTTGTATTAATAATGCTGAAAATAATCTGGGTCCTGGTGCTTTTTTGGGTGATGATTTCTGTTATATACATCAGTAAAAACAGTAAGGAAAAATGATATACTAAAATTGAGGTCAGAAAATTGTAAAAAGAAAGTATATGCATATGTATATGTATTTTTTCTACACATATGTATGAAAAATATGTTAAGAAGAAAGACTACAGAATGTCAGGTTTTAGGTGTATCTGACTTGATAGAAACTCTTAATACAGCCTTGTAATCATGGAGTTATTAATGTTATAAAAAAAGGTGTTATGTAAAAAATCTTTGTTTAAAACATGTCCCATTTCCTTTCTATCTGTTCTGTGATCTAAAAGCAACAGCTGCTGGGTATAATGAAGGAAGACATTCTGAAATATGTTCTCTCCCCACTATTTTAACCTCTAGAAACCAGGCTTATGTAATCATAGTCATTATGTGTGTCCAGGTAAGACAGGTATGAAAGGGTTGAAATAAAGAAGACAAGTTAGTTCAACTACTGTGAAAACAGCAAGCTCTCTAGAAGACAGAGATACTAGAAGTTCAAGAATTGCATAAACATTTTCAGAATTAGTTTATTGTTAGGAAAGACCAGCCTTAGGAATACCCCAAATCTTTAAAGGGAATGTCTTAGACACCCAAATTAATTATCAATCAAATGCAAACCATAACCTGTATTTAATTAAACATTGATAGTTCAGATTCTCAAGGAATTCCTTTGTTTTGTCTGAGTAAGAGATAGATAATAAATTCTCTTTCTTTATGAACAGAGATATAAATTCAAGAAACTACTGTAGGCTTATTTCATGTGAAGATATATGTGTCAAGTTTTGAACACCAGTATGTAGCTATGGCAGTCCCATAATGCTTGACATCCTTGGGACACTGGTCCTCTCTCTGAAGGTTAATGTTCAGGTTAAATGCTTATTCTCTAATTACAAGAGATGCTGATAAGTGACTGCATACAACTTCATATGTACATTTTTTTAGGAATTTATGTTTTTGTTTTCAATATGGAAGAATAGTTTGAATATAAGCAAGGTTATCAATAATATATAAATTTATTCTGTAGAATGAGGAAATCTGATCCTAAAATGAGTTCAGAGATGTTGCTGTCTTTCTGTTGGGAAACAGTTTCAGAACATATTTCTTGGATAGATCAAGAGCCTTGTTTTCATCTCAAGACTTAATTTATGCACAGTTAGTTTATGCAAATTTATTCCATTGCAGGATATGATCTTATAAAATGGTAAGTGCTGCCTACGAGGAGCTGGAGAGGTCCAACTTCCTTAACTGAATTATGTCCAAAGAAGAACCAAATACAGAAATAGAAACAGAATCTGATTGGCAAAGAAAGGTTTATCTTGGATGTCAGGAAGGGTGGGATTAAAATGAGATTTGTGAGGAGTTAAGCAAAATTTAGCCTTAAAAAGGAAAACAAATCAAATAGTAATTTCTTTTTTTCCTCATATCTACATGGCAAGATAACAAGGAAAGAGCAAGTGAGGATATTGGGAAGCAATCTTGGCCCGAGATTAAAGATACTCTGGACAGAAAAATGGATTTGACCACATTTCTTTGCAAAAAGGAACCTGACCAATTATTAAGATTAAGATGGACTAGTAAAGGACATGGAGGAGGGCATGAATTTTATCAGTATGTGAGGGAAAGAGAGGTTCAACTGCTTGAGGAGAAAGAGGGAACCTGATTAGCTCCGTCTCAGAAAAGTGGGGGGATATTGGATTGTTTTCAGCATCATTACTGTGTTCTAGCACCCCAGAACTAAAAAATGAAGCATCCAGATAGATGGCACAGATGGAGAAGTGGTTCAGGTTCAGGTGATTAGACACTTGTTATATTATTTCAATATTACCTTTTAAGAAAAATTTTGAGGGGGATAATGATTGAAGACAAACAGATCATAATTCACTCATTTTCTTTGTACGAAAAGGTAGATCACATTGTATTAGTTTAGTACTTTTCATAATGAAATAATTCACTGAAAAGAAGAAGCCTGCCTACCTTTCACTTAAGTGTTTGATATACTAACAGCTATGATATTACCAATTAAGCTAGACAAGAAGGAAGTTAATGTAGGAATTGTAAGAATTCTGCTTAGGTTAGCATTGGTAAAAATGAGCCTAATGGGCTGATAGGATCTCTAAAATGACTGTTTGGTCTGAAGGACTTTCCTAAGGTCAGTGTCATTTAGTGTTTTCATTAATGATTAGCTTTGAGGGGCAGAAGAATTCTAATATTTTTTTTGACAAAATTGGGAGGAACTATCAATAAAAGAACCTGTACATGTCATAGCAAATAATTTATTTGAGTACTGGAGTTCCAGAGATAAGCTAAATTTTATTAATGTGTTTCACAAGGTTGCACAAGTATGTGATGACATAAACTGGCAGCTCACTAACTATAGGAAAAAAAATCTAATGTACTGGTCAGTCACCTCATGACTGCAAGATAGTGGCTGGTTATTGCTTTTGCAGGGAGAAAACAACAAAAAAAAAGACAAATGCAAGCATAGATATATAGCAAGTTGTCTTTATACATACATACATACATACACAAGGTGAAAGTGATTGAGAATATTAACATCAGTGCGTAAGCCACTAACAGTCTTCTGGAAGATCATGCTGTCTAGTCACCTGTGTTTGGAAAGCACGGTCTCAACCAAGAGCAAATAGAGAAAATGTCTCCTAAAGTAATCAAGGTAACAGAGAGGAAAGCAGAGGATTTTGGTTAAACTGTCAAAACACAGGCAAAGGTTTATAACAAGTTGCAGGAAACAGAAAGGGTTAAAAGCTTGTTCACTTGGAAAAGCATTCTGGAACATGAAATAATAATTACATGCTTTCCTTTTCTAGAATTATAAAAAAGGTTTCCAGATTTCTAATAGATGGTATTGTTGTTCTGTGTTTCACTAGCCTTGCTTTTCTTACCAGTATAGCAGTACTTCAAGTGGTTTTCCAAAAGAAGTAGTGAAAACAAGAAACATAGATGGCTTCCAGAGAGGACTTGAAAATTAGGTTATTAATGATGCTTTTAGCGCTCTCTGTCAATTAAGCACAGCCATTTAGGTGGTACATAAGCTGACTGGATGTGATACTAAGTGTACAAGTAAAAGAAGTTATCTTAAACCAGCCTGATTTTTAACAATTTAACTTTGCTATAGTATGTGGCTGGGCTCTAACATGTCTTCTTTCACAATTTATTAGATGTCTGTATAATTTGCTTATGTCCATTTCACCAAATGTGACACACCAAAATGTGTCCATGTTGTTGATTAGTGACTACTCATCATTTTCTAAGGTCAAAGTGTCATGGTACAGTACTGTTAGTTCTGCAGAACAGCAGAAGTGATTTTTCCTTGAACCATATGCAGCGTCCAGAAAGAAAAAAGCCAGGAATGGAATTGGTAGCATCATAATTGAATGAGGGTGTGGCCTGACTTTCTCAGTGACTAATAGGGGCATAACAGCTGCTAATTTTTTTAAATTTTACCTGAAATGACCTTATTTGTATAAGCATGCTTTTTAGGAAAATTTTATGGAAAGGCAATCTGGAAATAAGAGATGTGTGGTTAAATAGTAGTTAAAACTCTGCATAGCCAGTGTATTATTATTTGATAGGTAATATGGTATCCTGCAGTCCTTTAATGAAATGCCAAAGATGAGTATATATGGACACACCTAAGCTATAGAAATTTCTGAAAAACACCAGAATAAATCCCAATGGTTCAGTGAACCTTTCATCTGAAAGTGCAAGTCAACTCCTAAATGGCTTTTTCAAGGCCTCCTATTATTATTATATTTACCTTTCTAATTTTCAGCTTCATTACAATGGCCAAAATAACCCTCAGAAATACAAATGAAAACAAAAATTTAATGTACTATTATTGAATTCTTACCCTGTTGAGACAGACAACTTCTTTCAACACTGATAACACTGTCATTTTGCTAGATTCTCCCACTTTTTTTAAATTTTGACAAATCTGTATTCTCCTTGCTCTATTGATTTCATCTTATTCCTCTGTCTGCTGCTTAAGAATCTCCTTTAATATAATATCTTAATTATATGAACTCCTTCATATGCATCTATGGGTCCTGCTTTCTCTCTCTTTTCTGTCCTTAGTGTTTGAATGATGTAAAACATTTTGAGAGCTTTTGCTAGATTCTCTTTGCAGGCAACTCCCAAGCTTACCTCTTCACCCCATTCCGTCTCTCTTGATTAAGTTTCACATTTCAGCCTGTCTTTCTGGATGTCCTATTCTCAGTTCAAACTAAATAGTCTGAATGAACTACCTCTGTTTGTTTTTTGTTTTTTTTTAGATTATCAGTGTTGCTCAGTTCTTCATCCTAGCTGGTAGTTTCATTATTTCTTTGGTGATTTAGACTGTGGCATGTGTCCTTTTCCAACTGCATTTGTGTTGACTTAAAAAAATCACTGCTCTCTGTCCCCAGACAACCTCTTTCTGCAAGTTTCTGTCTTACACACATCCAATGGCTGAGGATTTTTAGAACAGAGTAAACCAGGTTATTTTAAACAGTTAATTTCAAATTTATTTTGATTAAACTGTGTTGAGGAAAATCACATGAGTATTTCATGTAGATGTCAGACTGGTCCACAACCTCTTGTAGCAGCCAGTGTCAAACAAGGAGTTGTCTGGGAGTGGTAGTTGTATGTAGTACCAGTATGCATCCAAAACTATAGTAATGGTATCTTCAGACCTTAATATCAACATACTGTGACTTTTCTTCACTGTTATGATCAGAAATGTGTGACAGCTTCACTTTTAGTTATTAATCTCCTGTCGTGTATTAAATTGATAAATAAATAAAATATAAAGAGAGAGACAAGTGGCATCCATAGCCTGGAATAAGGAACTGAAGGAGAGGTTTCAAAGCCTCTATCACTTTGACCAATGCTAGACTTGACCCTAAGACAGGCAGCAGGGAACTCCAGAAAGGGAGACTGCTAAAGGTGTGACAAAGCTCTTTGCTTTACTGTCCAGGATCACTCTTATCTATGCAGAAAGTTGAAAAGGAGTCAAATTTCTCTTTCAAACTGATGAAAAATGTGGCACTGTTTCTATTTGCTTCACACCTCAGTAGTTAATGAGCTCATCCAACATGTGAAGGGCCTGTGCTCAAATCTACTCTTATTAAACATATTCAGACCCTCATTTTTCACTTGCCCTGATGAGCAGACAGTATTTATTCAATTCTCAAGTTATCCCATGGAAGGAAAACTGTTTTCTTTGCTTGGGATAATGACAACCTGATTGGGTATTGGGCAAGAAGTGCATTTCATGCTCCAACTAGCTTTAACTTTCAATTTAGAATGCCAAGAGGGAATGTATCCTGTCTTCTCCGTTTTCATGACTGCTCATGACGCTGAACTACTTAATGTCTAAGAGTGTGTGAGATGATGGGGCATTAGCTGAAGATAGCTATTGTCTCTAGGGTGTGTTCTGAGAGAGCAGCAGCTGATGAAGGAAAGAGGCGAGTTACACATTGTGGTCAAGATTGCTGTGTGTCTGTGCATATTCAGAAGATATTTAGATATGCAGGGGGCTCCACGAATGCAATGGTTATTTTTAAGCACCAAAAGGATTAGACAGAGTCTGAGCAATGGGCAAGCCCTACTTCTCTCCATTTGGTAAACAGGACTGTTCCAGATCAAGGGAAAGTCCATTCTGAATAGTATTCTGCCTCTGATGTTACATAGTAGTGGATGCCTGGGGAAGAGAATAAAGATATGCAGTGATGCACGTCTTCATCCAGCCAGAGATAGATATCTTTATATCTCATGGTCTTCACTTTGTTTTTACTCAAAGAATTTGTCCATTTGCTTTTTGGAGACATTAAAGTTCATCATCCACAGCATCCTGTGGCAAAGACTTTCACTGGTAGTTGCACAATGTGTGGAAGCCACCATCTCATATTTGTTTTGAATTTGTCATCTGGTGTTTCCAGATGGTGCCTGCTGGAGCCTGAGAGAGGGTTCACCCCATTACCATGGCATCTACCATGTTATCCATAAATGCCTGTGACAGGAAGTAGGTGAGATACCTAATCTGTTTTTGTCAAGCTGGTCTGTTACACGTGGGAGAAAGGAGTGCCCAGTATCCTGACGGAACTTGGTGAAAATTAAGTTAAAAGATGCAGTTAAAAAATAAACTGCTGTTTGTGCTCCCGGTTTTCTTTTCATCATAGATCTGTGTCTATGTCCGTAACAGCTAATTCTAAGAACAGCAAGACCAGAACTACATGTATTTTTCCACACATAATCATTTTATATATAGTATTATTTTCAAGAGCAGAAATGCAACTGGTTTTCATATCTCATTTCATCTTACATTTTTCCAGAGAGTGGACAGCTTTCATTGCTCGTAGGTGTGAAAGTGAAAAGATTCACAGAGGTACAGGTGGTGGTCCATTAACACTCTTTCACCAGAAGAAGTTAATTGCTAGAACCTTCAAGCCATTATGTGTTTCCCTTTTCTTTAACATAGTTGTTTTTCCACACTTCTGCACAGCTGGGTAGTATATTGCTTGGGCTTGATTTTGATGGCCATAGGTAGTCTGTACCATATGTTCCTCATTTAGTTCTCTCAACCTTGGTATTTGAGCAGCTGGCTTTTATTTTTAATCTTATGTTGTCAATGACTTTTTTTTTTTGAGGACTGTGTTAGGAATATCAAGAGTTCTTTGCTTACCATGACTCTTATGTATTGCACACAGAATTATCAGTTCTACTTATATTAGAAATAATTAGTAACATATAAAAAGAAAGAAATAGGAATTAAAATATTTTAATTCCAATGAGTTCCTGTACATGTGCTTTAAGGTCTGAAGGTCTTTAACTGTTGACCAAGGTATTTATAAAAGTTCCTAATATGTAAGAATGAATTAATAAAATTTTCACATTAACAAATAAGCAATTAATATCAAAAATATGTAGTCCAGTGCTGCAGATATTCTTTGCTGAAATGATATCTGATGCTGGGAGGATTTTTGCCTATGTTGTACTGGCCTTTTGATACAAAGGAAACTAAAGAGATGGAAGAACGCACCACTGGCTTCCAAAACTCATGCTATGCTGCATAGAATGGAACTGTTAAATATCCCACTACCAGCAGAACTTGATTTGGTTCTTCATTAACAAAATCAATATCTTTAGGGCTCTTCTCCTTCCCTCCAAAATCAATAAAACTCAGAACCAACAAAAATAACCTGTTGGGAAACCACACTGAGGACAAGCTGGTGTCATTAGTATTTCTTATTATTTGGTGATCAGGAATTTTCTGCCACCATATCAGTCTTGGTTGTGGTTCCTCTTCTGATAATCCTGACTTTGCTCTGGTGCTAGATGGGGAGTCTTGGTGCCTAGTGCAATGATCTGCAGTATTGTAGGTGATAACTGTCTAAAAAAGACCCCCAAAAACCTGTTGCAACCCTTAACTTCATGTGCCCAAGATTTGTTCTGGATCTAGCATTTCTAGTCATCTCTTACTGTAGGTTACATGCTTTCCAGCAGAGGGTGATGGTACATTTATGCTCAGGCAGCCTATGACAATGATCAGGAACGGGGCTAATTTTGTGCTGAAGAGAATGTGAGAATGCATGCAATTTTGTTGAGCCCATTCCTCTATGTGAATGGCAAAACACTGTCTAGGATGATGGGAATTTAGTATTGATTCAAATAATAAACAAGTAGGTCTGTGAACACCAGAACTAAAGAAATCTGGTTTCATTTGGCGTCTCTTCATTGGTTACTTAACTGACTTAGAGTATGATTCTGTGTTGTACTTATAGTTACTTACTACTTTCCCTTTGAGAGCATTCCTCACTCAGGAATGTGTTACTGGTTTTGACTGTAACAGTAGCCCTATAAAATCAAAAGTTAATAATTTGGAATGTATATCCACTTGTCTGTTCTTATCAAGCTTGTAGGGACTTAAGTAACCTTGAGACCTCATTGCCTCTAGCAAGTACCATTGAAACTGGCCAAAGGTTTAACATCTTATGCTTGAAGGAGGTGTACTGGAGTAACATGCACGATAGCTGTGTAATGTTATCATAAGAAAACTACTTATGTGTATTCATATCATTTTAATATTTCCT
>JANHFX010023060.1:40479-53402 GCA_027560015.1 Chloroceryle amazona | reverse complement strand
CCGGCGGCGGCGCGGCGCTCCTCGGGCGCGGGGGGCCGGGTGGAGGCCGAGGGGCGCAGCCGGGACAGCGCCATGCTGCGGCACCTGCTACTCAAGCTGCGGGCCACCGGGCCGGTGACGGTGGCCGAGTACATGCGGGAGGCGCTCACCAACCCCGGCCAGGTGCGGACGGGCTTGGGCCGGGGGCTCCACGCCTTCGCGGCCTGCGGGCCGGGGTTACTGCGCCTGAGCAGCCGGACGGAAAGCGGCCCCGCCTTGCTGCTCACAGGGCCCCCGGCTCCTCTCGCCTCTCTCCCCGCAGGGTTACTATACGTGCGGCGGCGGCATCGGCGAAAGCGGGGATTTCGTTACCTCACCTGAAATAAGTCAGATATTTGGAGAGGTAACGCACAGTTCCTTATGTCTTGAGTATCTTCTGTTCGTTCTACAGTTACAGTTAAGCTGGTTTTGGAGGAGGAAGGGGGGTGTTTTTCTGGAAGATCGGGAGGTCCTTTCTCCTGTCATACTTTGGGACATAATCTCTGCTTAGTAACACCTACGTTCAGATAGAACTTGTGTATAAATAAAAGGAGCTAGGGTAGTTCTCCAGCGTGAGAACTCTACTCAAAAATCATTTTCAGGTTTTGGTCTGGTTCACTGTGGTTCATGTATCATTTCAGGTAGTGAAGACTGGCTAAACACCGGTCTCTGTGACACTTTGGGAAATGCGTTGTCATGAGGAACAGCTGTTTGGAGGCAGTTAGGCAGTAACTTGCATTTGAACCTTAAGTAAAAGTTCTTGCTCCAGACAGAAAAAGATCCCCACATATTTACTGATGGACTTGCTTCTGCTAGGCTGATGGCAAACAATTGTTATTTTAATACTTAAAAAAGGACAAGTTATGCATCATGATTTTTTCATACCTTTAAAATGCAGAGAGAGAAAATTGCATAGTATCTTAACTATTACCAGACAAAAGGCAGCACTGTGCCCAAGTTCTCAGATTACACTGTAACTCTGTGTTGTTTCTCGCTCTCAGTTAATAGGAATATGGTGTATTAGTGAATGGATAGCCACAGGCAAACCTAAAGCATTCCAGCTGGTGGAACTGGGCCCAGGGAGGGGCACTCTTACTGAGGACATATTACGGGTAGGTGAAATCTAATATTGATTCTTCATTTTGGCTTTATTCTGTGGCTACTCTGAAATCTAAAGGAATGATGTTTTGCTGCTGGGGTTCAACCTTCCCTAGTAACTTCAGTGAGGAGATCTGCAGCTTAGACTAATAAAAACTCACACATGTTCCTGATACCATGTCTCTTGGCTGAAAGCAGAACACAGGCCCACATGTGCATGCTTGCATGGAATCTTTCAAAACACTGCTTGATAGAAGGGGAGGGTGGGAACATTCCACTGCAGATTTTTTTCCTGTATAAGAAATCATTATCCATACTGAGAGCCATTTAGGAGGGTGTTGCTGTGGAGGGAGGCTTCATTGTAAGCAACAGGAGGAAGAAGGGAGGACAGTAACACAGGAGTAAATTTGTGTTGGTTCCTTTGGGAATTTCAGGGGCTTATTTCTTCTGAGTTAACCTATTCTATCATGCTTCCAGGGCTATTATTAAAATACTCCTGATTCAAAACGAAATAGTTAATGGGATTTAGTACCTCCGAAGAACTTTTATTTTTCATTAACATAAGTAAATAGAATAATAACACAGTGAAATCTAGGCTGTTGAGCGCTTCTTTTTTATATGGTGTCTAGGAAAATTGAACTCTTTTTCCTTCTAAAGCTAAATCCTTTGTGGGTATTAGGGGAGCTACTCTCTCAAGCTATTACTATCCTAAGTTAGCATTTCGTGTTGTTTTTACAACTATTGTGTGTGTTGTATTTTGCCAGTTTTATTGGAAGTGTAGCAACTTTTACTAAAATTGATGAATCTGCTCCTTTTCATTCTGGAGGAGGAAGACCCAGTCTCTCCCATTGAGACTGTTTTGATAAATGAAAGCCAACTAAATATTTTATCTTGAATATAAACAATGAGATTAAGGGTCAGTTCTCAAACCTTTGATGTATACAGCACGTGACTGTGCCTAACATGATTCATCTGTCTTTTAGGTCTTCAACCAGCTTGCTTCTTTACTTAGTAAATGTGATGTCTCTATTCATCTGGTAGAAGTGAGTCCCAAACTCAGCGAGATCCAAGCACTGATGCTGACAGGAGGGAAGGTGCAGTCAAACACCGAGGACAAGGCCACTTACATGAAAGGTGTTAGCAAGACTGGAGTTCCCATTTTCTGGTACAGAAACATTCAAGATGTGCCATCAGGTAAGGAGCTTGAATGTCTCGTTAGTAGGGCGCAGCCTTCCTCCCCTTGCAGCTTTTGATAAGGGAGGGTATCTCTGCTCACCTTCATAGTTAACGTAGATGCGCGTCCTTACTACTTGTATATGACTGAAGCAGGATCTTGACTCATTTTCCTAACTGCTACCTATTCTGATTACTTCAATTTTCCTATTTCATATATTCTGAGATTTTGTTTTCTTGGAAACCATTTACTAGCCTTGCCTGCATCTCCTTTTGTGAGATACCAATCTAAAATTCATGGACTGGAAGCTACCGCTAGCTCTAGAAATGCAGTCTTTTGATGTAGCCAAGCTGGAAGTAATGATAATTGTTTTACAGCCCTATTAACTAGCTTACTTCAATAAAAACATTTTAATTTTCATGCGGAAACTGCTCTGGAAGCATTAATAATCTAATGCATTCCCTTTTATCTTCCCACAGGTTACAGCTTTTACCTAGCACATGAGTTTTTTGATGCCCTGCCAATACATAAGTTTCAGGTATAGCAAGAAGATTATTGTAATTGTGACCCTCTGCTTAAATGCCTTTTCTCTTTGAGGAAGAATAGAATTAGGGTGCAAAACTGGACACACGCGTTTCCTCTGGTGATAAAATTTATAACTGAATTTGGACAAGGCAGGCTTAATTCCAGGGTAACTGTAAAATAAGTAATTGTTCTTGAATGAAAAAAGTTGTAGAAAGCTTAAGATTCCTTTCTGCTGAGATAATTCTTAAAGCTTTTTATTTCTTATGCTACATTAATGAATTTTTTAATTTCCATATTCTTTTATGTACCTCCACTAACAAAAAACAAAGGGCTTTCCTTTGAATGATAATGAGAATAGCAAAAGAAAGGCTAGTAAAGATTCAGAAGAAACTTTCAGTTTGTTTGATAATGAGTTTATGAAAATCACTGGTAGAATATTTTAGTTTGGTAAGTTAAAACAGTGTACTGTCCATAGAAGAAGCAGCATTTTTCTTAACAGCATCATTAAGTGTCATTAAACCTGTATTTGTTGGCTCTGCAGATGGGTCTCTACCACAAGCTTTTGCCAAAGCAGTTACTGGAATTAAATAGGCAAGCATAATTGCTGCTGATAGCACATGATGTTCTTAAACTGTTTGAAAAAATGCTTGACGTGTTAGTTCAAGCCAGTGAACAAGATACTCTTGCATCCATTCAGACTGTAAGAGGAGTACTTTGGGTTGATTAAACAGAGAACAGAGAAAGGGTGGCGTGAAGTGTTGGTTGATATAGATCCAGAAGTTCCTGACCAGCTGCGGTTTGTCCTGTCACCATCCAGTACCCCTGCAACAGAAAACTTTATTCAGGTAAGGTTATGCCTATCAGAGTTTGTACTTCCATCTTTAGTGACCCTTTCAAGTACATTAACTGCTTCTCAGTTACTCTGACAGAAAGGGGGGGGCAGGCTCTCCACCTCTGAGTAAATACAATTTAACCATTTTTATTCTGCAAAACTTCCACAAGCATTTAACTTTGCTGTGAGAATATAGCCCAAAGCCAAAGATGTATATCAAACTTTTCAAAATCAAAGCTTAAACAGAAAAAATGCTTCAGTGAGAAAACTGAGGCAGCAAGTAAGATTTCTGCATGTGTCACCTCATCTCAAGAGTGCCCTGCTATGTATGTACTCAGTGCAGCTGGGCACCTCTGTGCTCTACTGACCTTTAATGGAAAGTGTCTTAAGATTATTTTTTTTTCTAAACTTATAATAGATTCTTAAAGTTACAAAATGAATAGTTGAGGTTAAAAACCACTCCAGAGTTTCCCACTGGAAGGCCTTCTTGAAGGGTGCACACAGCTGAACAGCTGTTTTCATTCTTCCAGTATCACAGCAATGTGGTTTCACCTGATGCAGGTATTATTACTTGTTAAAAAAAAAAAAATTCAGTTGACTATAGGCTATGAAAGAGATGACTGAAATCCAGCACTCAAAACACACTAATTGAAAGTGATGGTTAGCAAAAACTAGCTCAAGCTCTAGGTAGCCCTGACTACATCCCTGGACCTCTGTGCCCAAAGGAAGTGACGACTGTCCCAAGACAATCAAGTGTGAAGAATTCTTGCCTGGTACTCATTTGCTAATAGGGGTGTTTTGATCTTTGAACTCTGCACTAGCCTGAAGAAACAAGAGATCATGTGGAAGTGTGTCCTGACGCTGGTGTCATCATTCAAAGGCTTGCCTGCCGTATAGAAAAGGATGGTGGGGCTGCACTAGTTGCTGATTACGGTCATGATGGAACCAAAACTGACACTTTCCGGGTAAGTCATTCACTCTTAACTTAAGATAAAATATTCTTATCTTTTGTTACATTGATTATTAGGTTCTTGTAAGAGAAAGGTCATGGGTCAACACAACAGCAAAAACTGCATTGTGCTGCAGTCCTACCCATAAGAGTTTCTGACAGATAAGGTAATCTGAGCCCTTGCTACATTAATCATAAAGTTTCAAATTATCTTTTGATGTTCTCACCCCTCACACACACAAGTCAGTCTTTGCTAGCCCCAGCCATGGTACAGCTCTGAATACAGCTGAGTATTATCTTCCAATTTAATTTTTCAGGGTTTCCGGAATCACAAACTTCATGATGTGCTGAGAGCTCCAGGTACAGCAGACCTGACCGCAGATGTCGATTTCAGCTATCTGCGAAAGATGACACAGGGAAGAACAGTTACATTAGGCCCCATAAAACAGCGGGAGTTTTTAAAAAACATGGGCATTGACCTGCGATTACAGGTACAGGAGTGTTTGCAGGAGAGCTTTTATAAAAATCTAATTTAAAAAAGAAATTGTTCAAAACCTCTAGGTGTGAGATGAAAGAGTTGCTTCCAGACATAAGTTATTCTGAATCCCTCGAAGTAAACTAAGTGATCATATTATATTGAAGAGTATTTAATGCAAAACTTTGCTACATAGATCAGTGTAGGAGCTTCAGCGGGGATCTCGCCGGTTCTACTGAGCATTATGGTAGCGTTAATTTAGTGTAAGCGAAAAGGATGTGACAAGACATTGCAGGTATGAGGGAAGTTACAGAAAAGCAGGAAGAGTTGTAACTCACCTTTTTCTTTCAGGTGCTCTTGCAGAATTCAGATGACACGGCAATTCGTGAGCAGCTACTTCACAGCTATGATATGCTGATGAATCCTAAGAAGATGGGGGACTGTTTTAACTTCTTTGCCCTGCTGCCTCACCACAGACTTGCACATCCTGACATGAAACAGAAGGCAGAATCGAAGTCTACCTTGCCACCTGTTGCTGGATTTGGTGAACTCTTGTTGAAATAATTTCAAATACTACATCAAGGTGTCTGGTAGTAGTAGCTTTCAATAGCAAATTAAAAAAAAAAGGAATAAAGTCTTGCACTTTGTTTTCATCTACTAAATGTTCTGCACTAATCTAATCAGCTTATCATATAGCTACATACACAGTTAGGCAAGAACTAAGTATTTTGATTTATCTTTGAACTGAAAGCACATGAAATGTCACATTAGTTCTCCAGGCAATTTATTCACACCAATCTACACTTCAAGGCCTAACACTATTTTAGTAGGGAATGCTATTTCAGAGTAAGTCATGTGCAGCACACTAAACCTGGTGGTTGGTCTACCCAAAGCAGTATGTGAAGAAATCAAACACTGCAAATACAGAACCAGCATACTCAGAGCAGAGAATGAATGAAGATTCAGGAGTCTTACAACACAGCGCAGTGAAGTACTCAATAGTTAAAACTTGTGAGTAACAAACAGATATGCTAAGGTACTTGCTTAAAACACAAGATGCCTTGACATTTTTTGAAGATATTTTTAAAAATAAGAGAAGAGTGATGAGAACCATCCCCAAAGAGTTACTCAGGTTGGAAGCACCTGCTAACAGAATTCCCACAAAATCAGGAAGGATAGGGAACCATTTCTAAGAACATTTGATCAGAGACATAATTCATGCAAGTCAATAAAAAGTATGATAGGGAAATAAATTTTATTTTCAAGCTTATCAGAGGATATTTACAAACAATGGGATGTATAAAAATATAAAAGTACTTGACAGTATCCTTTTGAGGCTATAAATTTTACTTGAGCTTTTTTCTAGCATCATCATAGCAGTATTTCTTGAATGAATGAATGCAACTTAGTTCATCTAGGGGTAAGGATATTAAACACTGTAATCTACTGCTGTCAAAGTTTGCAGTAAAGGTAGAAAAAAAGGAATTAAAAAACTCAGCTATTTTTACTAGTCCGAAGAAAGTTTACTCTTAATGTAGGTCTGATTGATATTTTTATTTTTTTTTTGGTTCCTTGACTATTGGCTGCTTGTGGTTTCTATTGTCTGGCCCAGTTAAGTCTGTGTATACAACCAGGAACTCTCCTCCAAAGGCTACTAGCTTTTTTTTTTTTCATTTAATACAACTTGAACAATAAATAGCTCATAATATTTTGGAGCAGACTTCACAGGGAAAGACATCAGACAGGCCTTCTTCGTTGTTGTCCCCTCCTTCCTCTATTGTGCTTTTCTAAGTGACTGAGCTGGCTTTATTTCCTCCCTTAAAATAACACAAACAAAAAAAAAAACCACCCCAGGAAAACCTGAAGTTTAAGTTTATACAGCTCAAGTATAAAATCTGAAATTTAAAACCAGACTGCATCTACATTATTACAGTTAGAATAGAAGATAGCAATGGCCTTGATGAAATTTGGTCGCCTGAACAAGGGAAGTTTAAAAAAAACACTGCTTCCCTTGCCCGACTGGGAAAATACCAGACCATCAACTTCATAGGCGATTGTTCTGGTTCCACAGATGAAAAAGTAATGCCTCTCTGAAGAATCACTCCTGAAACCCTGCCTTAACAGGATGGCAAGGCTAAGGGGCAAATTCTGCCCCTTCTGACTTTCTTGGCACTGCCTCAACAGCACAGAAGGGGGAGAATGGCCCCCAGTGTAGGAGTGGCAGGGACTGCCACCAGGCAAGTCCCCTGCACAAACCTGAGAAAAACGTGCGAGGAAGAGAACCCATGGTTGTTGGAAGAGCAGAAATGCTCTGTCCACTGCTAACTGTATGAGACTGCCATACAGTCTACATTTGACATGATGTACAAAATTTGATATGTCATAACAGGGAAGCCAGAGTTCAGCCTTTACCAACTTAGACACCTACAAAATGCAGTGGCAGTTAGATTAAGGGCAAGAGGAAAAGAAAAAGTGGGTTAAAGACCCAAACCTACCTGTGGGTACATACTCCTGCAACTGCCACTGACTCTACTGCCAGGTAACTGTCATAGCAAGCAGCTGCTAGCCCTGAAATAACCTTGTAAAATTTTATGTATAACAACAACTTAGAAATGTCTGCTTGCCTGCTTCTTTACCTGAATATCAACAGTAGAAAAAAAAATAATTATCTACAGACATACACACAAAAAAAAAATAATCTTTGAGTGACCCCAAAGCCTCTCACTTTGCAGTTCAAGCCTGTATCAGTATTTTTAGAAGTATTTCAAACCAATCTCCAGCTAAGCAGCTTGGCCTATCAGGGATACGTACAGCCATTTAGCACCTTAGAGCAGCACAACACTGTTATCCCACAGAGAAGAAAAGATTTCACCTTTTCCATTTTTTAAAATAGGACACACAAAAAAACCCCAACCCTCTTTCATTTGCATTTAGCAGTCATGGCCTCAAGTTTCTTTGAAATACAATAGGCATCAACTGTTACACTGTCCTCTGCGGGAATCACTTCCAAAGAACACCACTGCTTCCTCTCTCTTGTGCCACAAGCCCAGTAAGTAGCTGGGAATCCACCAACAGAGGCACCTTCATAAAAACCTGAATGAGTAGTTTGGTTCTGGACTCTTCGTTCAGCTCAATATCGCTGAGCACAGTAAAGAGGACTGAAGGGGCTGCGGGTTAAAGTCAGAAGGCAAAGCCCTTTCTTCTACAATCCAGCTGCCCTGGCAGAAGCAACAGGTGATTTGTTGTCCACTGTTACTCCTATGTTTTGAGCAGAGTTAAGATACAAGCTAGCAAGTTACAAACTACTCCTGATGTAAGTCCAGGGAACCTTAAAACAAATTAGAAAAACATTTAGAAATTTTTTTAAAAAAAAAATAATTACTCAAAAACAACAGAAGAAAGCTGCGTGTATTTTTCCCTATTCTTCCACATCCTCCTCCTAGAACCTGTTTTTCCAGAGTGAAAAGATCTGCTACATAAAGTCTTGTGGGCTCTCGTTGTTTTACTTGTGTAGCTCTAAGGCAAAATGCCTTTGGTGTCTAGCAATGACACGTGCCAGCCTCACACAGCAACACACTGTTGTGGCTTATTGCTCCAACGGACAAAGGACTAGCATAGCTGTGATTATGATCTCATTAGATCATCAGGCAGCATTTCAAGAGGAATGTAAGAAGTTACAGGGTTTTCTTTTTTGGGGGGATATCTGGAAAAAGTTCAGTTAGGGCAAAGACACACATATTAACATCTTAACAGCAGCAAATTATTCCTTCATCTATGAAGCTGCAATCAACCTAAACCACCATGTTTTGCTATTGGCCAAATTATTCCGCACGGATTTCTTTCAACAGCCTCCAGGCTCTTCTCACCGTGCACAGTTTAGGAAATGGGAGATGTATCTAAGTAACAGAAAACAGGAAAACAGTCCGCTATGGCTTAGTAAATAGGGATTAGAAAACCATTACAAAATTCTTACTGTGTAGGCTATGAAAAAAAAAACAAAAGAAACCAACAAACCAACAACAAAACAAAAAAAAAACACACACACCCCCAAACAACCAAAACCAAACCTTGAAAAACACACAGTTCAATCTGTACACGTGTAGCCACACAGGTCAGTGAAATGTTACCCAACGGGGCTTATCCCACTGTCCAGTAACTACTTGGAGTTAAAGTCGGAGATGGAGAAAAGCTTGTCAGATGACAGTCTATTCCCATGTCGATGCAGGATCCTCTGGGGACTTCATACACTGAACTATGCGTACAGCATTCAGAAAGAGCAACAGTTGTTCCAAAAACTTCTCTTCAGTTTCTGTCTGGAGTATCCTTCTTTGCTGCAATTCAGCATAATGAACAAATCAAGGGTCTTCTTCCATGTCATCTGGATTAGGAGCCATAATAAAATGCTGGGGGTACTCAAGGTTGTGTTCATAAGCATGTTCTTTCCAGCGTGCATCATCACTCTCATGAGTAATGTAACGTTCTCCAATGCGCGTTTCAAATTCTCTCAGGTCGAGCCAAGTCTGATAATCCTAAGGAGTAAGAGATTTAAATAAACAGTTTAAGAAACAGCAGCACTGCATTCCCACAAATAAATTCTGCCATTTGTCTCTACTTCTAGTACAAATAGCCACAAGACATAATCAATAAGATCTGTTGAAAAGTAAAAAAAAACAAACCCAAACAAACCACTCCCCCAAGTACCTCGAGAGAGCGTCCACAAAGAATGGTTCAAAATTAAATAGCCTAGTATTGAAGGTTGTAATACAGTAAATCACGAAAACTTTTTGTAAGGAGGCAGCTATGTTACCTTTATTATGAGATTGTGTATATATAGTGTGTATATATATATTCACATACATGAAATTATATTAATTCTAATATTGTTTCTAATATTGTTCTAATATTGTTTGTACTCAAAATTAATTGTATTTTCCCCTTAATGTCTTTTAAGTTATTTGTATGCATGGATATGCGCATACAGTATTGTGACACCACTGTGAAAGGAACCCATGTCAAAGCAGCAGATAAATTCCATTCCAAACAATTCCATTCTAAAACGGCTATAAGTTACAGCACACACCTGCTCATGTGTCCCCCTCAGCACTGCACAGTGTTTGTCTCTATACTGATTGCAGTGGGGCTCCACACCCTCATCACTGCCTGCTCTCATGAGAGGTGCCAAGAGGCCGGGGAGACAGTAAGACAATTTTCCATGAGGAAAGAAGCCATCAACAGACGGGCAGAATCCCAGAGCACATAAAATGTAAAGCTAAAACCAAAAATACTCAAACCTCCATGAATGCTTGTTAACAGACTTTGATAGTAGCAGATCTAGTAGACCTCTGAAGGATTTCATCCCCAAAGAAATCATTATTCACTCATTATAAACATAGTACAAAAGGCAGGTAGATTTACCTGTAACCATGGGTGACTAAGGGATTTGTCAACACTGAAACGTTTTCTCATCTTCACTTGAAGCAAATTGTTTATTAAATCAATGGCTGATGAAGAACAGAACAAAAAAAAAAAATCTTTAAATACTAAACACCTCTATCATCATTCACATGCTTCAATGAAAGTCAATTTTTTTATACGTGTGTATATCCTACTGAACTCTTTTAAACTTAATCAAGCTCTTGAATTTTCTATTTAGCTTTAAGTTAAAGGAGAATACAAAATAGGTGTGAAGTAAGCTTCCCTCTTCCTTTGATGGAAACCTTAAAAGCTTTACTAAATTACTCATTAACCCTTTTCCCTACTGATTTTAGTGGTTTTCAGATATAACTTGAATGTAATCGTGTGTTCCAAAATGATGTAAATACTTCCCCTGTTGTATACTTTTGTATATGCCCTCCCACATCTACCTGTGTGTTAGTCATATATACATTGCTAAGAAGAAAGCTGTCTCTAGAGAGCTCTAGAGACAACTTTGTAAACTTCTAGATTGTTCTAGAACCTGACATTGGGATCCAGGTTTTGTTTCACTTTCCAATGTACAAAACTAAAATTCCAGATCCAATTTTGAACCATTTCTGTAATTATAGTTTAGATAATGTATGTTTTGAAATCAGCATTCATCAAATACACATGCTTTGACTTTTCTTTGGGAATTTTGGAAATTTTCAGGATATTCATCCCCCTATCCATGCATGCAATTAATTTTTCTTGCTAAATCTATTGGCTCCTCCTGCTCTGAAATTATCTAAAACCAATTATTTGACAATTTATCTTTCACAAATACATGCCAGCTCATATTTACCCATTTTGGCATAGCTGACTGAACTCAAACTATCAATAACTGTCATACTCCTGTCTGTATGAGCCTTGAAGTTTAAGTATTTGAATGTGTTATCTACATATAAAAACATTCCAATAGAGAAAATTAATTTCTTTACCTTCACTAGAAATTTCCTTCCAAGGATTTGGTGGGTACATAAATGCTGCATTTTGAATCTGATCATTTATATCCTCATCTTCATTAAATGGGAATGTACCACTAAGGCTCACATAGACAATAACTCCTACTGACCACATGTCTAGAGAGCGGTTGTAACCTTTACTCCTGAGCACTTCAGGGGCAAGATAAGCAGGTGTCCCCACCACAGAGCGCCTGAAAGATTTTTCACCAATGATACGTGCAAAGCCAAAGTCACAGAGCTTTACCTGCAAAAGAAATACATTTTAAGCTGAGAAATCTCTGCTTGATCTCCAAAGCATGCTACCGCCCAAGACCAGAGCAGTACTTGATACCCTTTCTGCCATCATTTAAACATTGTATGCACTAAACCAGGGACAAAATATTACATAAGCCAGTCAGTTAAGGTTTTAGATTGATGGTTTTGCAGACTGTGGATCAACCATGCTTCAGACCAAGACCTGAACTGGCCTCGCACAGACTTGGGTCTGAGGCAGTCCATGTAGTACATGGCCACAAGTATGCAAGTAATGATAAAACCTTAGTTCCAAACTTGGCTCATTTTCAGAGGTGAATCCACACCCTCAGAAGACACAGGACCAAACTTAAAAAAGACAGGAATCTCAGCCAGTTCACACTCCTAAATCATATTCCTGAAACTGGAGGCTTTAGCTGTACCAAAAACAAACTATGAGTTTTAGCTAGAACTCAGACCCAGTCAGCTCTGGACAGAAGAGTCCAATAATCACCCAAGTAAAAAAGCATCAACAGCTGATGCCTACATTGATGCTCAAATCTTCATAATTCTGGGACAGCTCCTTAATTTGAACAAAGCAGGCATTTGATCTGGATCCCTCTTATCTCTACAAGTCCAATGATAAAACCAAGAAACCCTCCCCTCATGTAGTGAGAGATGATCCACCTCTGAGAGGAGAGAAACTGAAACAGACCACTGAATATAAAGCTAGGCTAAGAGTTGGAAAGCCAAAAAAAGAAAAAAAAAGACAACAATACATGTAGTTCAAGTAATTCTAGACTGAGTCAGTTGAACAATCCAATCTGAGGTCACCTTTTAAACCATAACGCCTCTATCACTAAAAAAAAACAACAAAAGTGATTAAAAGTATTTTTAATCTTCACTCACTTGAGGGAATGGCTCTGCTGATGCTAGTAGTACATTTTCTGGTTTTAAATCACAGTGCACAATATTCTTGAAGTGTAAATTCCTCAAAGCAACAAGTATCTACAAAAAGAAAGGAACATTTTCAGAACTATTCAAGTGGATCGGAAGTGCCAAAAGCCACACACACTAAATCAATTTGTATCAACACAGCCTTCAAGAATTAGTCTGTATATATTGTGCAAGTGCTGTTTTTTCCAGATTATCAAGACTTCAAACTGATGGGGTTTATTTTCCTGGGGTTCCCCCCCCCCCCC
>JANHFX010023060.1:8999-40379 GCA_027560015.1 Chloroceryle amazona | reverse complement strand
TCGAGGCTTTAAACTGGGGGGGGTGTTTTTCTGGGGGTTCCCCCCCCCCCCCCCCCTCTGAATGCTTACTGTTTTGGCATGCATCTTTGTACATCCATAATGTTATGTCTTGGGAAGGAAAGGCAAAAAAATTACGTAATTAACATGCAAAATTCCTTCCATGTTTAATCAATTTCCATGAGTTGTGGAGCCCTAATAACAACACAGAAACATCTTTCTCCAAACTCCATTCTCACATAATTACAAAAGATAAAACTAGCCTTTCCTCTCAAAGTAGAGACACAGAATGCCAACCTGAGTGACCATGAACTTAGTTATTCGTTCTGGAAGTCGACTTTTCTCACTGGAAAGTATCATCTCTAGCATATCCCCATGCAGCTTTTCCATCACAACAAAGACCCGTTCTGGGGTTTCAAACATACATTCCAGGTTCACAATCCCAGGGTGGTGCAAATTCTAAAATAAAATAGTATAGGTACATCACTAAAAAAAAAAACCTGCATGAAATACCCTGAATTACAGAGAAATGTTGTACAACAAAAGAAAAAGCAGTTAAGTGGAGAGTTGGAGATGAAAAAACTAAAATGTCTGAGGCAAGAAACTAGCTTGAAACAAACATCAACCCATGAAACATGCCAGTTATAACTACCAAGACCAATTTGTTTTAACACAAATTATGCATAATAGTTAAGTTTACGGTTGATACAATCAGTAGCTTGAGTACAGAACACACAAGTAACACTCATAGATTGAGGAGCCAGTAGTGGAAGACAGCAAAAAATAACACAATTTCCTGCTATCTGCAGGAGACAGCATGGAACCAAAGTACATCTTCAGTGGATCCCCTACAAGGAGTAGATACCAACCCCAAGTTATCAGCTCTACCAAATACTACTCTAGAATTCCTGCTCTTCTAAGATTCCCTCTTACAAAAAGACTCAGAAATCACACATGCAGACTTATAAATCAATTCAGAGCACTTACATTACAAAGTCTCATTAATGGCTTATGTGAGACCAAACTCCAATGTGATCCAAAAATAATTTCGTACCTGGAGAATGGCTACTTCATTACGAAGCTGACTTTCCTGTTTAGTTGGAAACCTCATCTTGTCAATGACTTTGATAGCCACATCTCTTCCAGTCTTCCTGTGTTTTCCTAAACAGAAAGTCTATGTCAGCCATCAAGAGGCAGAAGCAATTCATAGATATAAAACACTACAGCAGAAATTCCTTTTTTGGGGAAAAAAAAGTATATTCTGTACAAGTGTACAGTATTACTATACTTATATTTAAAATTGCAACTGGTAGATGAGTATTGAGAAGTGATCAGCCTTAACAGGAGCATTGTAGATAAGCTAGTTACTACTGTCTGGTATGCACATTGACATTAGGTGTAGTAGATGAAGCTTTTGCTTGTTCAAGGACTTGTACGTGAGCAAGTACTACCTACTCTCACATGATATTGCCCCTCTTCTGTGAAAAAAAGGCAAAACAAAATCAACAACAAAACCAATCAGAACCAGTATGAAGAAAGAACTGCAAGTCTTCTCTAGCAGTTTCATACTTTCATGGGCACCACATGCACAAGAAATTATGTATCAAACACTATAAGGGAACATTAGAGTAACTGTGCCACAAAGAACAACATGTTAACACCCACAGGCAGTCTGTAGCGATTAAAAAGCTCTAAAAGATTGTGATAAAAAAAAAAAAAAAATGTGCTGATAGCACCAAATGCTATTCCTTGCCGCAAGCTGCATCAGCTACACAAGAAGCATTCTGCAATACTCAGACAGGATGTTTCAAGGGCCAAGTGAGTAGCTGTAAATGCTTATCCAGCTTCACAACTGCTAGGCAGGCTTCTAGCACACTCACATCAAAGAGGCTAATGGGATAACACACTGCAAGAACTTGACAATCTAAGACATTTAATACTAGACTAATATAGAACAATAAATCTGCACCAAAGAATAAAAAAAAGTCATTCTCTGCTCAGTGAGGGGTTTGGAAGCCATTTTAGGAAAAGGTGTGACACAGCTACAGTGCAAGCAGCACAGAGGACTCTACAGGCACTGCTACAGGGAGCCCAGCTACGCCTCGCTAACCACCCAGCCCGGCCTCACCTGCTGCCCTGCAGTCATTACCGGTGGCCAGGGCCTAGGCAGGGCACAGGAATTTCTCCAAAGGCCGCTGCGCCAAGCAACTAATGCACCTGCCTTAAACAGCATCATGCATAAAGGGTCAAAAGCAGGCTTATCTCTACCAGACGAAGTAAGGCAGTTAATGGAGACATCACTCAAGGTCCAAAAGGATTTACAAGGTTACCAAGTAGAACTAACAATTGGACAGCAAAAAAGAAATATTAAAAAAGATTACATTAGTCCTAAGGAAAGCACACACTGTATAACGGACTGTCAAAAGGCAAGAGCATAAAGACAGAAGTCTCAAAAGAGAGATCTCTTGAGAGAGGGGTTGTGTCATTTTCTCTGGAATATATTAGTAATTTTTAGGCAAAGTATTAAAAATTACAACACCCAGCTATGATTTAAATAAAACCTTAGATTCAGGGAAAATGAGTCTGGCTCCTCTAGACATCAAATTATATTGAAATGTAGCAGAAATACTATCAATTATGAACTAGTTACAAAACCCAGAAGACAAATGATAGGTTGGAAGAGAACATAAAGGAAAACTACCAAACTAACAAAGCACTGAACTACAGAGGCTACACTACAGCTAGAATGAAGAAAGATTAACAGATTTACAATTTGTAAATCTTTGTCAAGATTAGAGGACAAAAAAACCACAGAAAAAATGTTATAAAATATATAATAAAAGCCTTTTGTAAGCATTTATTATGTTTATAAGCATTGAATCATGTAAAATACCAAGCTGAGATTTATCTAAAGTGAGTATATATAGAAATAAAATCAAAACGTCAAAATACTGTTTGCATTTGTGCATGTTCTATTCATAAGAGAGTGAGAACACTAATTCACACTATGCTTTAAGAAATACAGAGGGGCAGAACAGACCTCTCTCAAGAGGGATGTAAAATCAGGCCATCAAATTAACTACGTGTCCACCAAGCAGTTCAGAACTACTAGAGAAAGGTATTTAATTAACTACACAACTGGCACAGAGAAAAATCAGAACCACAATACTTCCTGACTAGAAAGACAACATGACAGAAGCAGAAAGTTTACCACTTTTAAATCATTAATCACTTTTTCTTTCTTTCTTCCCAGATTAATGGACTATGGTCTGACAGAAATTTGTAGCAAAACTGTTTGCATAAAATATGTCAATATGTTTGCATAAGCACTGTCAAAACATACACTAAAAATATGTATTTTTCTAATCGCTTTTGGCCACACCTTTCAGATATCATTAAAAACAGACAGCCTCCTTAAATACATGACTTCTAATAATTAATACAGACAACAGTGTTAGAATTTGCAATTAAAAAAAACCCAAATTATTAACCAAGGCCAAATTCAGAGTCAAGGCTACTTTGTATTTAACTGTGGTTAAAATGCAATGCATATTCTAAACAGATTTTGATGCCAATGCAAAACTGTAAATGCAAAAAATTAATTGTAAGAAATACCGTATTTAAAACTGTAGAGTGTCATGGCAAAGTAATCCAAACAACACTTTTAACAAGGTAAACTTCACCTAGACATTCTAGATACAGCAAAGTAATGATAAAAGGGCTAATTATATCAAGCAGACATTCCACCTTAAATGCATAATGAAATGTAATGTACCTTACCTCCATATACAATACCAAACTGACCAGAACCCAGCACTTCATCAGCAAATATTTGGTACACAGAGCTGATATCCTAATGCATGAAAAGAAGAAGTCACAAATATAAGGAGTAAGTAATCAAAACATTCCCAAGCATATTGGTTAGTACTGGCCAAGCTGTATTTACACTTCACGCAAATTAAACTCTGCAAAGGGTGCCATCATTAACCTGAACAGAACAGAAAAACACAACAAACTGTTCCTGAAATGGATCCCTCCACTTAGCTGCATTGTGAGCAGGGATATACATTCGTACAAACAGCTGTGCCAGGGAAGCAGATAACTTCCTGTATATAACACAGACTTCTTTAGCTACAATACCTTGATGTTGATGTCTTATGCAGACACTTTTACTACCAATTACTTCATAACACCCAGGTAAATAAACACCATTATTATACAATGCACAAGACTCACCACATTCTCCTGGACCTGGCAGTTTGAAACAGAGATGCTTAGAGATAACTCTTCTGCAATAAAGAAGATATAACTGAGTAAGTAAATAGGAAGAGCAAGCTTTATTTTTTCTAGTAAAAAGGAGGGAAAAAAAATAATAATTAAAAAAAAAAAAAAAAAAAACCAAAACCCTTACGTAAAACAATTTTTATCGATTTTCTGCAGAAACATCATACTCTGAAACACAGATTTCACAGATTGATTAGATAAACAGCCCCAGGAGTTTTTCTGGGATTGTCTATTTTTGTCGTATCACTGATTACAAAAATAGTAGAACAGTATGAATGTGTATAGTGCTGAAGAATCAAAAGCAAGAGTAATGGAGCAAATATATCGGAGTTCATTAAATTACTAAGAATTTCTGGTAGAAATATAGGGAAAAAAAAAAAAAGGAAGACGACCAGGTAGATCCCTTACTGTCAAATGCATGCAGTTACTAATTTTCTGTGATATCAAAATATAGAGAATCAATGCATAAGAAAAGGAAACAAATCAAGCAGAGCAAGTAACAGAAGACCTGGTAATTAAAAAAAAGGCAATGAACCCTGTAATATAAACAAAAATTGTTTCATGGATAAACCACAGAAGCCTATGAATCTTTGCAGTATAAGACCACATCTAGGAAGCATAATTTGCAAGTAAAACCACCAGATGAAGATACAGAATTTTCCAGCCCACAGCAGATGTTCACACAAAGCTTTCATTACAGGAATAACATTTTGATGCATAAACAAGAGTTACATTGAAGAAAGCAGAACCACATCCTTTTCCTTTGACTTTTAAGACAGAGGTGCAGCATTCTCAGACAAATGGACACCTATCGTTTGTTAACCTTACCCCTTCCCCCTCAAAAAAAGTAGAATATATTCACTTGCAATACGCATAGAAGATATGCCACAAATTTACTAGCACTTCGAAAAGAGCCTTTATGACCCTAAAAGCCTTGCGCTTTAAAAATGCAATTGCAGAGAACAAAGAAAAAGTCTGCATCTGATTTTTGCTACCTGTGCTTTATCTCGAAGAAGGAATTTACAGACTGAAGACAGCAACAAATACAAGTTGTCAAAGACACTCTAAATACATCTGAAATATGAACTGGAATTACAGCCTTGTGTATACCTACTGGTTATTGACTACAGTCAAGTCTGTGTTGGAGTAACAGCACAGAACACAAGAACAAACAAGAAAGAATGCAGACAAAAACGTTACTAAGGTCAATACAAACTGCAGCAAGGTTTAAACAAGGGAACTAGAAAGTGATGGTACAGTCTTTGGAACTGTTGAAAGAGAATACACACTGAAACCTTCTTCACAGATGGCTACAGAATAGAAAATATATGGTAGGTAGAGATTGAGTTATTCCTTCCAAATAAATCCATTTTTCTAGTGTCTGAAATGCATAAGAATAAGGGCTGAAAAACTGTCACTTCTGAAGAAACCAGTAATGCCAGGATTCACTATGTAATCCATGCGAGGTAACAGTTTACTAATCTCTTTTTTACTAATCTCTTTTTCATATACCACAAAGAAACATCCCACCCCAACCTCCAGGTACAAGGTGAGAAAGACCCTTTCCCATGTGTCAGTCTGAAAAAGCATCCTCATTTCTAGCTACTTTCTGGCCAGAATGTGGTATAAATTGACTAGCTCATGTCTTGTGGACATTATGACACTACAGATTCCCTAGGGCTGCTGCAATTATTTCAAGCACTAACAGTATCTTCCTTTTCTTTTGACCTTTTCATTTAAAATAATATATTTGAGGATTTGGTGTTTTTTTAACTAAAATTCTAATTTTCTTAAAGGCTTTTGGGATACATTTCATGGCTTACAATGTGTAGGAAGAAGCATGATGAATGGACATTTTGTGGGCTTTTTAGAGTTTAAAAATCACTCTTGAGTTGTCTAAGAACATGCAAACACTACTCCACAACTCATGGTAGTTTCTTATACCCCTACAGTCCTAAACATGCTAAAAAACTTCCTCTCTGTATCTGCCACTGAAGCTTTTTTCCCTACCACGGTCAAGTTTTTTTTAAAAAAACAAATTATTAAAAGTTTATTATTTATATCTGAAAAAATTGACTTTTGAACAAGCAACTGTCTTGGCAAGTCTCTCAGCAATGGTAAGCCTTAGGTTCTAGAAAACATATATATATATATATATATATATATATACACACACACACACCAAAGCTCTCTTTATTTGGAAATAGAGAATTTCGCATCAAAAGTGTCATTTTATTTCATGTGTGTATGGCCAGTTATGAGGTACTGTGTTACAGGTCTGTAATCAAATACAGATACCAGTACTGGCATTTCATGTTTACTGCTTCCGACCACAGTTGCGTTTTCAGAAAGCGCCTTTATCTCAGACTAGTGTTTACAACGTGTTCTGAACTGTTGCTGATGCAGAGTAGCCAGATATCAGAGACACAGCAACTAAACTCAGAATCTCCTGCAAAATAAAATTTCACTAAAAGAAGATTAAGGAGTAGCTGGAAGATAAAAAGAAACTAAAGAATGAAGTAATAAATCTCAGCACAGAATAAATTAATGTTGTTGCAAGGAACAAGGAGCTGTCTGAAGAGAAAGAGCACAATATATAGTTAAGTGGAGACTTGATAAGGAATATGATCCTATGCCAGACAAAGAAAGGGAGGGCAGGTGCAGAAAAAGAAGAAGAGGGTACTTTTTCTTACTGCCCAGAGCTCAGAAAAACTTCTTTCCATCATCATCAGTATTTACATTAGATCACCAATTAATTTTCTTCTCAGCTGCTGCCACCTCACAGATTTAAAATATATATATATAAAAGGAAATAACATCAAAAAGCATCAAAATTCAGATCTTTTGGCATATATGTATGTAATCTGAATGCATATATTTATTAAAGTGTATCAGAAATACCTAAATTATGGTCCCTTTTTACATGCAGTGGCTACGTGTGATTTCTTAATGCTCCTACAATAAAGCTCTGTAATATGCATTGATACTGTAAATCTGATTCTTAACTACTACTTCCTGCTACAAGAGATGAAAGGATTTGCCCACCCTCCCCAAACCTGAGTGACCCTTTTTTGAGACATGAGGAAAATTATGGACCCCATTCAGCAGAGAATAGACAATACCTCACTCTAAGTAAGCACTTCCCTGAAAGAAGTCTCTACCATTAACAGCTTCAGATTATGAAAAATAGTGCCTTGTCTGCCTGCTTACTGTGATCTTTTCCTTGTCCTGCAGCAGCACAAACACTAGCTTGAGGAGTGACTGGCATCAAAGCCTGACGAATGGCTTTCTCCCAGCCCTGAGCTACGTCAAGTCCAACTCCGGTGGCAGCAAGAACAGGACTGTGATGACTGCTGCCATTGTTTTCGCCAACAAAGTACACCATCGTGTCAGTGATGATCTCAAAACAGTATGGGTTGCTGCCCTGCACCACGTTTGAAAAATCTCGAGGCTGAGTCACCTGGAGAATTTCTGAAAGTGGAATCTCCTGAAGAAAAATATTAAAGATTACAAAATGAAAATGCACATAATATTTTAATAACTTGAAATGTTTGCAAGGAAATCAAAGCAAATATGTCAAAATACCAAAACCCCAAAATACCAAGAGTCATAACTAATGTCAAACTGTGTATGACCACTGCCCACCCACTGCTTTCTGAATTCCTCTATACAAGCCTAGAGAGACTTCCAGACCCACCACAGATTTCTCTATACAACATGCCCCCACCACATACAAATGATGCACAACTAATGAATGACCTTTTTCCCCCTGTAGCTTATACAGGTTAGCTAGAGAAGAACTTGACAGGAGAAAAAAGGGAAACACAACAACATAAGGAAGAGGATGCAGTTATATAAGCTAGTCAACAAGCACTGCTTCATGGGTCTGAATCATTTTGGGTAGAATCCCTTTTACACAGATATTAACAATTTCTACTGACAACTCTACCTTGTCAGTTTAAGACTGCGGTACAAGCAGTACTGGAGAACAGATGTGAAGGAAGAAGTGGTTGCAAGTTCACACTAGCTGGAGAAGGACATTCCACATACACAAGACAGTGTACAGGTGCACATCACTTGCAAGAGCAGTGAACAAGCAAGTGAACACCGGGCTAGCATCAGGGGAATAAGAGACAGTAGCTGATGAAGAGCAAATACACATAAAGGCAAAAACTGTGAATGATTCTAACAACAAAGACAACCTGAGGTTTACGCAGTGAAAAAAAGGAGTGCAAAGGGGCAAGTCAAAGGACTAAAAGCAGGGACATATCGGAGCAACAAGCAAGGAACATATTTTACCAGCTGTGTTTTGAATGCACAGGGCAATACAAGTATCAGAGAGGTCTGAGAAGAGACTGCATTGGTCAAGATAGGGATGAAAAGGATCTGGGCAAGTTTAGCTGGGTGTACAGAGAAAAGGCTTGGTCTTAGAGATGTTATAAAGGAAGAAGCTGCAATATTTGGACCCCAACCTAAAGGTGTAAGACAAGAAAGGGAAAAATCCTGTTTATACATTCAAACACATTTTCTGAATATTCCACCACTTGAACGCATTACTATATTAACAATATAAACCAAAGTAATTGCTAAGCTTCATTTATATAACGCCAGGCCACAACAGTAAATTTTCCTATAAATCTTCCTCGCAACTTTCAGTTGTACAGTTGGGAATAATTTAATTTTGGGAACCTCAGAGTAAAAGATGTATGCATGCAAACTTTCAGTCACTACTTAAAGAAGGCAAAAATCATAGTCTTCATTAGACTGGTGGCCAAACAAATTATCTGTTAATTATGAAGAAAGCTTAATATGCTAGGTAAACTCAGGAACACAGTCTATGTAAAATGTAAGGAGAAACATACTCAAAGGTATTAGAATAGGAGCTCCAAGCAACTTCTCAGAGTTGGTATTGGTCCTTCTCACTTAGAAGCTTTAACTAATAATTAAACTGGCCACAGTTTTGATTAAAAGAGATGGGGAAATGGAGATAATACTTATACTGCTCTCAAGTAAATTTAAGATCTATAAATCACAGAGTAAATAAAATGCAACATGATTATTAATCATCATCAATTACCTTGTAATATTTTGTTCCAGATTCATTTTGAAACAGTGTGAGACATTTGCTGTCCAGTCTCCAGTAATGTCTTTTTCTCTACAAAATGAACAGTACAATAACAAAGAAGAAATCACTGTTATGGCTTTTGTTATCCATTATTTAGATGCGAAATGCTTTAAATTAAGATAATCAATTAATATTATCCTACAGTTTCATCTTAGACTAAATACACCAAAAAATACACTTAGGGAATAAAGATATTTTATAAACTCAAGAATAGGCTCAAACATTATTTCCACAAACCAGAAAAAAACCCAGCACAACACTTACCGTAATAGCAGTGACAACAGCAGTTATCTCATAAAGGAAAAACACTTACCTACACAGGTTTCACTCCAGAGGCATGTGCTCAGAAAACCTGAATTATTTTAATTTAGTAACAACTATGGGAGTCATGATTTCTCCCTCTGTGCCCTCACACCAAAACTGCAAGGATTCAAGGATGGAGCAAGTCTAACAAGTCCTTAATTATTGTGTTACAACACCAAATTCTAGAAGGTCTAAAGCACACAGTGGCAAGATGGAGAGATTGAGAGATTCTAGTGGACAAAAATATCTTGGGGAAAAAAAAAACAACAAAACCAACAAAACAGACTAAATAGCCATTTTCTGGAAGTCTTCACCAATAAATAAAAATATCTTCTCCTACAAAAAGTAGTATGAATAAGCTGCAACATATAACTGTCTTGCAATTTTAAGCAGAATATTCCTCAAAACAAAGAAGCTTTTAGAAAGCTGTGTGAATCTAACTTACTTCGCTTGCACCATGCTCATATAGTTAGAAACCCATTTTAATTTTTCTGTGACAAAAGTCCAAGACTATTAGCTCTGGCCTAGGGTGAAAAAGATTGAAACATAACAGAGTGGTGCTTAAATCACTTCAAATATGGGGAAGACTTGTCTAACTCTTGACTCTAAGGAGTTAGACAAAGAAAACCAGGTCATGAATGGATCTAACTCAATGAAAGCCCCAGTAAGCACTGAATGGAAATTAAGTGAAAGCATAAGGGTGAACCTGTCCTTTGGACATACATGCTCTTCATTAAATCATGAATAAGAGAAGACTTTGAAGGGGGAGGAACTAGTAACTCGGTGATTAACTAGTTGATAACTGTGGGATTCAAAAATCTGCCCACATGCTATTCTGAGAAAGGATGGGCTCAGAGCAAGGAAAAGAATACAGATGATGATACACTATTATAAACACTCAGGCAAGAAGCATACAGATGCTGCTGTTAAAAGGAACCTCTCTGGAACTGATAGAAAGCCCAAGTTGTTCCAGGAATAGGAAATAGTCTGGCATTGCTGAAAGCAGAGCAGTAAAGGGAAACAGCCAATGTTGTAATGCCTAATACACAAGTCTCCTCCCATTAGGAAGCTCTAGGAGATCCTGCCTGGCTGAAGGGATCTTGCATTGGGGCAGAATACTCCATTTGAATGGCCTTTCTCAGTAGGTGTCATCTAGGTAGCACTCAGATTAACAGATGAAGAAAATCAAACTCAGTTTAAGTGTGCAATCTGGGCACTGTTCTACGAGGAGGTTCAGAAAAGTCCATAGAAAAATATACTAGATGTACTGAAGGATTAAATCAGAGCTGAGTATCAGGGCTGTCCTAAGCAGATTTGCTAGAACTATTCATCTTCAGCTACTACCTGGCCTTAGTTTTTCCATAGTCAGATGATAATTGTGCCTGCTAAATAGCCTTGGGCTGAAATAAGTATCAGAAATATCCTAGATACTTATTGTGGTTTGTGATAAATACATCTAGGTTTTAGAAAACTGTACTTTGAAGAAATGTTTTGTGAGGCAGTTCCCGACAGACCCCCTGCAGTGGTCTTTAGCTGATAATCACAAAGTAAAAATACTACAGTAACTGAGATGACTAGTGTCACCCCTCAGCTCCACTTCATCAGAACAAAAATAACTTTGTTTCTCTAAATTCAACAAGTCCCCTTCAGACTCCTGCATAGAGACAAAGAATGTGAAAGCATTTATGTTGCTTTTCATTAACAGTCTCAACACAGCACACTGCGCTTCACAAAACCTGGGAGCTTCTTGACTCCATCCTTTCCTTCATGTACTAAAAGACAAAATTCTGGTAGAAGGGATTCACTCCCTCCCACCAGACAACTCTAAGAAACTCAGTTACTCTTCCTCATCTTCCTCCTCAATACACAAAACCGATGAGCTTACCTAAGAAAGTTTCAGGAACCTTACTTAAGAGGGTTCAACTAAGAGATCATTATTGGTAGTTCTGGAAACAAGCAATGTAGTCTTTTTGAAGGACACTTGCATATCCAAAGACACACAGTCAAGTCACAACCCAATTCCACTGACATCAAGAGGAATCCCAAGGACATACAGTCAAGCCACAACTCTTGATTCCACTGATGTCAAGACGAGTAGAGTTTTGAGGGTATGCTATTCAATAACAGTTACTTTCAGATAGTGAATTGTTAGACAAGTGAAGGACTCCCATATCTACACAAATATTTACAAACACCTAGATCATTAAAATAATGTCAACCATTTCAGTACTCATCATTTTATAATGATTTCCACATTTTCATGTAGTAGAATAAAAACACGGATACAAATATTTAGTTCAACTGCTAAACAGAAGGAAAACAGAAGCAATTTATTTCAAATTATCATCTCAGGAAAGTTGAAACCTTAAGCATGCAATTCATTTGAGACAATTTAAAGATGCTTCTCCTGTTTTATAAGGAAGAAAGAAAAGTACTGTTGAATTACCACATGAAGAATTTTGAATAAATTACAGTTTCTCCTTTGCACCAGATTTCTTTATAATGAACATCATGGTTAAATTCTTTCAAATAATACTGTAAATCAAAACATCTAAATAAGAAAAATGAAAGATTGCTTTAGAGAAATAATTTAAGTTAATGTAGGAAAAAACTAAAGTCACTGACCAGATTGTCTCTACTAGTATAGTGGACCATCCATCCTTCCTTCACCATTGTACTGCTCTTCCTCTTTGTGTGTTTGATCGACTGTACAACTCTCATGAGAGGAATATTATTGCTTGTTGAAGGACTTAAAAAAAAAAAAAAAAAAATCACAAAAAAAAAATCCCGCAAAGATAGAATTGATAATATTTAACAAGTCAAACAACAACAGTACTTCAATTATACTGGTACTACAATTCTAGCTCATCATTTTCAGGAAGAGGCACTTTTTTTGTCCCATACAAATTTCATTGATAGGTGAAATTGATAAGGTATCTGAGCTCCCACTAGCGCTCCTAGTGCAAGTACTACTGTAAATTACTCTAAAGAACACAGAAGCAGCACTCTGGAATGAGAATGCCTACATCCTCTCTCAAAGCAATTAGCTGAGACTGCTGGTCTTAATCCAACATAAAAATATAATTAACATCAGCATCGCTATTACTTTCTCTTGTCTGTGTAAATGGACTATGGTACTTAACAATGTTATTACACTAATAAAGGTTCCTATCTAAGCATACTTTCAATTTATGAAAATATAAACAGGGGTGTGTTAATTCAAATCACAGCTGCACTAAAAAATTATATCAATACTCAGGGATATTAACTGTCCTGCAGACAAGGATTTGACAATCTCTACTATTTTCACAGAGTCATTAGTTAAGTGTACAGGTTTTAATAACACTGAAGTCAACTGCCAAGTTACCTGCTTAATACAAGAGCTCCTACATGTGGTACTAACAAACATCTGCAAACACACAATTCAGATTCAAAACCAAAAATGTAAGGATGCTTTAATACAGCATAGTTGGACTATAGAATTGTCTGCCACAGGATGCTGTACATTCCAAAAACTTCAATTGCTTTGAATCCCATTAGAAATAAATGGAAAAATCCTACTTGGAGATAGAACACACAAAAAAACCCCATTTTTAATACAGGAAGTCCTTGAGCTACAAATCACTAAAAGAAGTGCTGTTCTTCGTGTACTTGCTATTAAGCCCTGAGCTAAAATGACCTTTAGTTTGACCTAATACAACTGCTTTTATGTTATTAACAATGATTTAAAATCAGGATGATGCTGGGCAGAATAACACAGAAAGTAAGATGACCAGACCTGATTAAAGAAACTATGTAACAGCAGATAGAAGACTTCAGAAAAAGATAAATAAAGCAATCTGCTACTTAAAATGCATATAGACTATGATGTGAATATTAAAATACCTCAAGTAATACCTTTTAAATCAACACATGTATTAACAGTAACTACATTAGACTTGTCACAAAGAATTCAGTCATGTCTTAGCCATGCTGAGCCATAAATTTTACCATGTTTTGATAATCTGGTCTTAGTTATTTGCTAGTAGTCACAGAACAGCACTTTTCCCAATTAGAAGAGACTATTTATGTTTCAGATTTTGTTGAGACAGGATAGGTTTACAAAGCTTTCTCAAGTTAAAAGAACAAACAAACAAACAAAAAACAAACACATCACTTTGAGCAGTAAAACTGGGCTAACCAGTAATGTTTTGCTCACAATACAAAGGTAAGTACATCCAGAGGAAAGAAATTCACCTTATGACTTACCTGATAGTTTTGACAGCTTCCTCATCTTTGTCTGCATCAAGGTCAGATGGATCCATAAAGAAGATTTTGTCCTCTGGAGGAGAGGGCTCTTCAGCATCATCTAGACCTCGACTACCATCACTGTTCATTTCACTGCTATCAACTTCCATTGGCATGTCCAAGTCTTGGCCTGGGCTAGCAGGTTCTGGAAACAACAGAGGATTCAGATATCATTTCAAATACAGAATTAAAAAAATAACAAAGGAAATTAAAAAACAAACAAACAAAATATATATCATTTCTTCAGTTCATATTTGTGTAACATAACAGTATAATCATAATATACAAAATCCTCAAGTTTTTGCTAAATGATGCAGAGTATGCTAATGGACATTATCTATATATGTTTTTGCTAAATGCCAAGGCAAGAGAGACCCAGCTAAAACAAGAATCATATCAAAAGAAACTTCAGTGAAAAGCTAAGGTCTAAACCTAAGACTCATTAATTCTGTTCCACAAGTAATTGGTACAAAGTAACCTTTTGATGGCTAGAGATGACCCAGAGAATTATTCCTGTGCAAAGGAAATCATCTGTCAATAGAAACCCTACTCTGTTCTCACTGCCCTTGTAGCTCATAATAGCAAAAGTTAAGAGAGGAAAGGGGGACTGCAGTATGGCAGGAAAAAAAGAAAACAGAAGAGACCTTATTCACATCTGCCTGCCTGCTGGCAGAAGTTTCAAGTTTCCAAAAGCTGTACAACTTGCACTGTGGAAAAACAAGAATTAAGACATACAAATACCTTCATCTGTAGTTTGTTTGGGGTTTTTTTGTTGTTGTTGTTGACTGGGTTTGTTTGTTTGTTTGGGGTTTGTGGGGTTTTTTTGTTTGTTTGTGCTTTTTTTTCCCCTTTGAGGAGAGCTCAATTTAAGGGTAGAAGACAGACAAGTCCCTATGTCCACAGGAGAACTGTGTAAAATCAGCTCCCAAAGTATGTGCCCTAGCACAAATCTCAAGACTCAGGAAAGAGTCTTGTAGCTGGAAAAGGCAGTCATGAACAGATGGGGCACACTGTGAAATGACAATGGATCCACTGGCTAATAGGGATGCTGCCCAGGCCCCTGGATCAGGTTGTACAGTTTGGTGCAATCTGCTGCATGTCATCAATTTTATTCCCCTCAAAAACATGTGCACCAAGGATCTAGATTTTGGGGCAACATGATCACAGAATGGTTGAAGTTGGAAGGGACCTCTGGATGTCATCTGGTCCAACAAAACCTGTGAGCCCGTTTCTCCAGTCTAAGTCCCCCTGGCAGCACAACCCTCTGACCTACCAGACAGTCCTCCTAGTCAACACCAAACATGCTGATGGTACACTCTGTCTCATCATCCAGATCATTAATGGAGATGTTAAGCAGAATTGGACCCAGTATTGGCCCATGGGGTATACCACTAGTTACCAGTCTCCAACTAGACTTCATGAAAGCCAGGAACCCTCTAGGCCCATCTATTCAACCACCTTTCAATCCACCCCGCTGTCTGCTCATCCATCCCATATTTCATCAGTTTAGCACTAGTCTAAAACTAAAGAGCTAGACTTTCTTCCACTGACTGTTCCCCACTGTCCCCTTTCAACTCGGTAAGGTCTTTTCAGACAATAGTCCTATTTGGTTGAGGTTTAAAAGAATTAGAGTAGAGGTGTTTGGTTTGGTTTAGCTTGATTTCTTCCTTTCTGTTTTACCTCAAACTGTTGGGCTAACTCTGGCCACTAAAAATCATGGATATGAGGATGTCACAAGAAAATGTTTCTTGTCTTCAGATATTAATAATTAAAAAAATATATATTTCCTGGTGAACAGTGAGCAGACTGATCACAACAGGTGTTTAATTTTTGCACATTGAGAAAGCTTCTTGATCTTTTATTACCGTTGAGCAATCTCAAGCAAAGCATACTGTACTTGCCAAGACTGATTAAATAAAATTAGTCACTAGAGATTTTTACAGTGAATCTTTTCAATTGTCAGTAATGTCAGGTAAGAAAAGGGGAAGATATAATAAAGAGACATAAAATATTAAAAGACGAGGGAACCAAAAGTTAATGCATCTTGTTAAGCCTCCAAAGATCTGTCAGTATTTGAAAGCACATTTCTCATCTTACCTCCATTGAAAATCACCTCTCCAAGACAGTCTTTAGGTACTTTAGATGCACAGCGTTTGTGACAGTTGAACCTGCAATCTAAAACAGAAGATAAATAAGTCCACCATACTAGACTCTTACATTCTTACACTCGGACACTAACATTGTATCATTCACTACTTCCACCACAAACTTTAGTTCAGATTCACATTTGAATGTAACTGAAGACAATACCAATAAGGTCACCTCCAGAAGGAAATTGACAATCTTGTCCTGATGTTACATGTTGATTCGCCCCACCACTATTCACTATGTCAGCACTTCCCCTTCCAGTGCAAAACATTTTTGTACTTCTCTAGCTTTCTCTGTAGTTATTTTTTCCATTATGATGTATTTTTTCCCATCCTTTCATTTGTTCCGCATCCTTTTTTCCATTGCTATATGATTCAAATGTCTCATCTCTATCATTTTTTTCCCCACCTGCTGCCTTAGACTTGGAGACATCAGAGCCTCCAGGATCACACACCTGTATAACAGAGCAAATATGCAAACATATTCTGCAGTATATCCCAAAGTCGAGGTCCCCTGTCACTCAGATTACAGACCTGGGCTGAACACTGAAGCTCCACTTCTGCCTGCTGACCCAGGGCAGACAGAATAACATTATGTCCTGATCTGTCCTGACGTGGACATGGAATCTAAACTTGGATGTGTGCCATTTCTGCATGAGGTATCAGATGCGACCTACTGAACAAAGTCCAGCATACAACATGAGTGGTTTTCATGGAAGTTGCTTTTATTAGCTGCATTACTGTAATTTTCAACTCTGTATCAACATCAGGAATTTCAAAACTCACCAATGCCCCCACAACTGTTTTCAAGCTGATAACTTAGCCCCTTTCTGTTATCCAAAGAAATCTCCTTGAGCTTACCTTCCAAGCCCAGACAAGAGAAAAATCATTATCTCCCTAATTTTAGTAGGAGAGAAGGCAAACCCTGGAGCACAATACAACCCTGTTCAGCTTCTGGGTGCCTACAAGGAAGCATCCTAAGACACCAATGAACTGTCCCTTTCTGTAGCAGCATTCTCAGTCCACATTCTAGAATATGGTCACTTCACTAATTTGAAGGAGGCTGGAAGAAAACAGACATTTCAAATCCTAGTTCCCTAGAAAAACTAAGAGCAAGTCAATCCTAATAAAGTATGTCCAGAAACATTCTTGAGTACTACAATGCAACTCTCTGGTCCAGTAAACAGTTAGAAACATCCCTTAGCATGCTTTTGGTACACAGCATTAGCCTAATTCCAAATAGTTCCCAGGTCTAGTTCACAGATGAATGCATCCCACAGAATTGTTCCAAACAGGCAGTCTGTGTACAGCCACTCAGGCTGGGATGCTAAGAAAACTTGTTCATGAGCATGGGTCATTTTCTCCCAGCTAACCTCAGTGTTCAAGAATGTTCCCGTGCACTTTTATTTTATTACCACAAATATAGCCTTAGCATCCCAAAGATCATCCTTAGAGGCCAAGTAGAAGCCTGGAGAAATTCAAGAAATCCAGGTGCTCAGGAGCATGGGACTGCTGAAAGACCTCAAGCTTTGGGAACATGCACAAGAAAGTCAGTGGGAAACCTTAAGAATGTGCAGGACAAAGCAGTATGAAATATTTTCCTTGTTTGGTATAAATTCCTGATATAATAAAATTACATATAAGATCATAGTTCATAAATGGAGGCCTATTCATGTACTTATTTCTGTCCTGCATGTATACGTAACACTTCTCTGGTCTTGTTTTTCACACATAAATGCTATTTTTATCCAATGTCAATTCAATTCCCTGAAACTGATGCAGTAGCCCCATTTATTCAGCTGGATATACAGTCAAAACAACCGTATATGGTCACTAGCATCTATATGTTAAAATTGCAAATCACATTTTTCAGGCTTCATTATTTATGTTTTACAGGTATCCAAAAGACACACTGACTGGGAAAAAAAAAATTAAACAGGACTCAGAGTTCAAACAGACTGCAAGGCATGCAAATTAATAAAAACAGAGTTGAAAAATAAAACTATTTCCTTACTTACATTTCTTTTTTAACACAGCTATAAGCTTACAGTTTTTGCTCTCTTCTACTAACGGAAACTGAAAATGTATTAAGCAACCACTTTCAAAATGTTGACCTTTGGTACACACATTTGACAAACTCACATGAGAGGAATGGAAAGATAGTATTTCCATTAATAGCCATAACCATATTCATTTTAGTGCTTATGATTCATTACTACAGTTTTTTTTTCCTGCAACAAAGCTGACAGATCAACACTATCCAGCAATAAAGAGCAGGAAGAAGATCACTGTGTCACAGTTATGACCGAGAAACTGCATGGAAGAGACTAAGAACTGAAGTCATGCACTTTAACATACGCTAAAGAAAAACCATAGAGCTGAGGAAACATGGAAACATAGAATATAGAAACACAGAAATGTCTGGGATGGACCTCCAGAGCCCATCTAGTCCAACCCCCTGATGAGAGCAGGGACATCCTCAACTAGAGCAGCTCGCTCAGAGCCTCATCAAGCCCCACCTTGAATGTCTCCAGGGATGGGGAGTCAACCACCTCACAGGGCATCCTGTTCCAGTGCTCCACCACTCTCATGGCAAAAAACTTCCTAATTATTTCTAATCTAAACCCACTTCTTTCTAATTTAAAACCCTTACCCCTCGTCCTTTCACTCCAGGCCTTTGTAAACAGGCCCTCTCCAGTCTTTGTGAACAGCCTAAGCTTGTTCAAGAAAGGCACCTACCTACCTGTATGAATTTTTTCCAGGGGTTAATAACCAGTATTCTGTACTAGAATAATATAATGACAACTTTCAAATTCTTTAGTGTTGAGTCTAGAAAAAATACATTGAACAAAGGGAACTATTTCCCATTTTTTATTAATTCAGAATTATCCTTCTAGACTTAAGGTGTTTGCAATCTACACGTGATTGAATCTTGTTTTTCAGAAAAATGTCCAGTGCAGTCTACTGAAATGAAAGAGAGGGTTGCTGTAATCTCTCAAAAATATGCGACTTTCCAAAAATTACACTGCCCCATTTCATAGTATACAACCTTCTAGCAATCAAAACATAAGTTGAAATCAGTTTTAAATACAAGACCTTTACAGAAATTTATTTCTACAGCAGAAAATGAAATGTTTACCTTTACACTGCATTCCTTGGCGAAAAAGGCCCTTGAGCAGCCGTTTGCAATACTGGCATATGGTCGGACGAGTGTAAGAGTGAACAGCAAAGGTGTGCGGAACTTTCACTCTGCAAAGCACCATCTTTTCCATCCAGATGGGACGGCCACTCCAGGAGGGAATTCTCTTACTGGGTTCTGGGCAGCAGCGCTGAAATAAAGAAGATATGCATGATTTGCACCAAAATATTTATGTGAAGTCCTTGGTGACTGGAAAAAGGAAAACACTGCACCCATTTTTAAAGAGGGTAGAAAGGAAGACCCTGGGAACTACTGACCTGTCAGCCTCACCTCTGTGCCTGGGAAGGTCATGTAACAGATTCTCCTAAAATCTATGCTAAGGCATACGGAGCACAAGGAGGTGATTCAAGACAGCCAGCATGGCTTCATCAACAGCAAGTCCTGCCTCAACAAACTAGTAGCCTTCTATGATGGAGCGACTACACCAGTGGACAAGGGAAGAGCTATGGATGTCATCTGTCTGGCCTTCTGTAAGGCCTTGACTTGGTCCCCCATGATATTCTGTTCTCTAAATTGCAGAGATATGGATTTGATGGGTGGACTGTTCAGTGGAGAAGTAATTGTTGAATGGTGACATCCAGAGGGTAGTGATCAATGGCTTGATGTCTTAATGGAGATCAGTGCTAAGGGGTGTCCCCCAAGGCCCATATTGGGACCAGTGCTGTTTATTATCTTCAATAACACAGACAGTGGGGTCGAGTGCACCCTCAACAAGTTTGCTGATGACACCAACTTGATCAGTGCAGTTGACACACCCATGAGATGGCATGCCATCATGAGGTTCAACAAAGGCCAAGTGCAAGGTGTGCACCTGGGTCAAAGCAATCCTCATTATTAATACAGGCTGGGGGATGAAGGGACTGAAAGCAGCCCTGTGGAGAACAACTTGGGGGTAATGGTAGATGAAAAGCTGGATGCAAGCCAGCAATATGCACTCACAGCCTGTAAGGCCAACTGTATCCTGGGCTGCATCAAAAGAAGCATGGCCAGCAGATCAAGGGAGGCAATTCTGCACCTCTGCACTAGTGAGACCCCACCTGAGCATTGTGTCCAGCTTTGGAATCCTCAGCAAAGGAAAGACGTGGACCTGCTGGAGTGGGTCCAGAGGAGGGCCACAAAAACGATGAGAAGGCTGGAACACCTCTCCTATGAAGAAAGGCTGAGAGGTTGGAAAAGAGCCTGGAAAAGAGCAGGCTCTGGGAGACCTTATAGCAACCTTTCAGTGCTTAAAGGAAAGAAGCCTATAAGAAAGATGGGGACAAACTTTTTAGTAAGGCTTATTGTGACAGGAAAGAGAGTAGATTCAGACTAGGTATAAGGAAGAAATTTTTTACAGTGAGGGTGGTGAAACACTGGAATATGTTGCCCAGAGAGGTGGTAACACCTCATCCCTAGAATATTCAAGGTCAGGTTGGAGGGAGCTCTGAGCAACCTAATCAGGTGGAAGATGTCCCTGCTAACTGCAGGGGGGTTGGACTAGCTTCAAAAGCAAACTATTCTATAATTCCACTTTATAAGAAAAAGAAAAGAAAAATATTCAGTGCAGCTGGGAGGGAGGTGTTGGCTCAAAAAGTGACTGGATAAGAAAACAACCTGGCCAAGAAGCTTTAAGAGGTATCGTAAAACATAACCATAAACACACCAGACTGAAAAACCTTGCAGAGAGCAGGAAAGTATGCATGAATCTTTATTTCCACAGAAGCTAAAATGCTAAAATTTCACTCTTAGGACTTTGGGTTTTTTTGTAAGCAACCTCGCAAGCAACCTCAAAGACCACACATACAGACCCCTGTATAGGGGATAAAATGGAAAACGCTGGAGGTGGGCAAACCAAAATCCAATCACTACCTCATGCTATCAGTTTTAAAAAGCAAGGTAACGGCAGGCCTGGATAGCTTAGTAAGATAGGCAAAAACATTCAGAAAATTTAAAGATTATTTTGAAAATTAAACCCCACCAAAAAAAACCAAACTTTTAAAGTAAGTTACAACAAAAACTATAGCACTTAAAAAAGGTATTGAGTATTTTACTAAATATTCAGTGGGATAAACTTAGCTACCTACATCTACAGAAAAACATGAAGCAATACGGCCTTATACATCTGACCTAAGGCATTTTAGGATTTTAATCCGAAAGATAAACCACAAATATGATAATATATCACCAATCATCTAAACCAAGTATTTGAAATCAGATGGCAAAGAAGAGATGTCAGAGCTACTAAACACACTTGTAGAAATCATAAAGTTAAATTCTGTGATATGAGAAATGGTTACAAATCTATGTTGAATGAATAAATCTTACCAATAGTTATAAAAATGAGAATAAATATTTTTCATTAAATATTTTTCATGACTCAAGGCTAGACTTCATAGCCTCTAGCTAAAACAAAAATTGTTCTTGAACTAGACAATCTATATAATTTATATTTTAAACTATGGTAAGAATTGTTATACTGTAAAGGAATAGAATTAAATAATTAGGAAAGTGTCAAAAGCACTGCTTTCATCCCACCATGAAAGCAGCAATGGAACAAATGCATCTTAATCACTGCCTGTCCTGTCTTACGATCCCAATATACTTACAGTATAATCAATAACCTCTCAGCAATCATCAGAACCACTCTAATAAAGAACTATTATGGATGATGTTTTTTTACTGCAAACCATTCATCCCCTACACCCTCTTCAAACGGGCCTGCCTTTTTTTTTTTTTTTTTTTTTTTTTTTTTAAGATTAGCTCTGAAAAGCTTAACAGCAGATCAGGAACACTCTTCTCCTCTTCAAGCATAAAAACTTCTAATTTGTCATGCTTTCACCAAGTAACTATTGTATCCTGAAACCAAAGTTCTCAGAGTTCATATAGCCATGAGTGACAGGCTAATAACAAAATTATACATAAAAGTTATTATTTACTTCCCATTTCACTTCTCACACCAATAATAGTTATCAGTAAGTGCCATAGTCTAAAATTGACCAGATTAAAAAAAAACCAAAAAAACTAAAACCAGTCACAATGGTTAAAATAAACTCCCTTATACTCATTATGAGCCACTTGCAACACTATCTAGTTTCCCCAGAGATTAAAGGATTTAAAACCAGAAATTGTTTCCCCTTTCAGGTCACGTACTTCTTCGGAGGCAGAGGATGTGTATTCAGCTTGTGCTGGTCTTGGAACTGAAAGCCCTGCTCCTGGTAAAGACACGTTAGACAGACGCCTCTTTCTCACTCCACTGCAGTTATTCGGAATCTTGAAGGCACATCGCTTATGGTAGTTTAACCCACAACCTGAAAGAGAGGGGTTTTCAGCCAAAAACACTACCATCATCCAAACTAACAAAAATAGCACTAATATTTTGATAAAGCAGTTAAAAAGATGATCCAGGAAAATGGTAAAGCCTCTTGAGGCAATTCACAGAAACAGCTTTTTTGCACTACTTGCTGTCATACTGGTCTCCAGTAACTCTGGCTCTAGAAACAATGTCTGAGCCTCTGAAGCAGCTGATCACCCTCCTCGCTTCTCTACCCACCAAGAGGCTTTCATCAGTCCCTCACTTTGGAGCAGGAGAGCCAAGGAGAAGCCAGTAAGCAGGCAGCGTCAGTACCTGACAGCAGGCTGCAGAGTGCTCCACAGCCAGCTGGATGAAAGCCATAAGGAAAGGGATTTCCCTGTGGGAGTCTCTCCAAAGTATGTGTTCCTTGCTACAAGTGCATGTTCTGTGCACTAGCTGGTTCTGCTCCCCCCTTCACCCTCCAAAGCGAGGAACAAGAATGCTCCCAAGGTCACACACAGTTTGCCTGTATGCCAGGATCAGAACTCAGATTTTCTGATGCACTACCCCATCCAACTCTATGAAATACTACATTTATCACGTGCTAACATTATCAAATAAGATACAATTTCTTCTTCCTCATCTTCTACAGATATTCACACAGACAAAAATACACAGAAAAATCACAGACTTACCTTCACATTTTAATCCTTGTCGTACCAAACCCCAAAGCATCTCTCCACAGTAGTCACAAAAAGTAGGAGCCTTGTAGGAATGCACATAAAGTGCATGAGGACGAATCTGGAAATCTTCAACTGTAGCCAAAGCTTTTAAAAAATTGCAGTAAGTTACAGTTCTTGCCACAGGATCAACAAGGATTTATAGAAAATATATGTCGTTTTAAAAATGGCCCATTCAAAGAACACTAATGAAGTGTTTAGACATCAGTATTTTACTGTATACCATTTAAGTATGCATTTAGAAGATTACATAGCTTTCAGTAAGCTTTATTGAGGAAAATCATCTGTTGGATACTGTAGGCTAATGGCCACAACTAATCAACAGTATGACTCACAGCACTGCAAACCTCACTAAGCTGAGAAGGCACATACAACAAGCTTTCCTAAAATCAACAGCAAACATTTGAAAGAGCAACAATTTTCAAGCTACTTTGTAACCTACAAAATTTTCAAATGGAGGACAGTTCTACAGGTTAGGTTTTTATCTTCTAGAGAGGACTTCTTCAGTAAAAGCTTATTAGATTGAACTCAGTGTGTATCGAAACAGAACAGTGGATGGAACACTGGAAATCTGACTAGTAATATTCTTATTTCTTAAGTATAGATACATTTAATTAATAAAAAAAAAAAATAGTATTTTACACCAAAATTATCTTGCCCCAATGACTACTATTCTTTGATCAAATATATAGGTGGGATATTAGAATAGGCTGCCCAGGAAGGTGGTTGAGTCGCCATCCCTGGATGTGTTTAAGAATCACTTAGATATAGTGTTGGGGGATATGGTCTAGGGGTGAACTTGTAGAGCAGGGTGAAAGGTTGGACACGATGGGTCTTCCAACCTAGATGATTCTGTGATTCTATTATATACTAGCACTTCATATTTGGATTCTCATGTCTGTTTTAAAACACTACTAAACTAACACCACTGTCTTCAGAATCTCTCTGTTTCTGATGGTCTGTTTATAAGGAAACTGTCAGAGATTGTCAATAAGAGGCACACAGCACACACATTTCCAAATATGCCATTCACCAGCAGCAGTTAAAAGCTCCAAGCAAGATGATCAATTACTGAAAACCCAGAACACAAATGCAGCCAAGGAACTCAGCCTTATGACTCTCGAGATCACACTTTATTGATCCAATTTACAAATCCAATCCCATGACAGCCAAGAGATATCTGTCTAGAATGTAACCTCAGTTTGGCACATAGTCCTCAAAGTCTAGAAGAACTGCTTCATGCTAATTCAGCTTTTATTTGTAGTTTAACTACAGCTGCCTTTTGGCTGAATTCAACAGGGTATTGATGAAACAGGTAACTGAAACCAGTTAGCATTTTGGGGAAAGGGGGTAAATTTGTCCTCATTATTGAGGAGTACTTACAGGTTAATTACCACCACTCTAAAGGATTTTATCCTTTAAATGAAACTGTATTCAAGCACTACAGTAACCCTTAAGAGTTTGTCTTTATAGGTATTGTTCAGCAACTATGGTTATATGAAGCCTCTGAGTAGTATAAATCATTAATAGCAAAAGCTACAGAACCAAAAGAAAAATCTAAGCAGAAGACAGACAATGACTGGGTTGGAAGAGCAAATTCTGATTCCCACCTGCATTTCAGCTTCAATAATTATATTAATTAATTTATATTATTGTAATTATACATTCATATTCTGGTGATTCAGATTTTAAGTAATAAATCTAAAGATTAAAACACGACAGTGAAACAGCAACAAAACTGAGTACTGAAGCATCAGTACCACCTAGATTTTCTTGGAATTCTCTACCCCAAAAACAGTGACACACTATGAAACTTTAAGAGCTCAAGGCAAGGATGATAATAATGTTTCATAAAGTCCTATTTTCTTTTAATCTACTGAATTAAGCACTGTTCCACTATTGCAACAATACCCACCAGAGAGTACAACCTCAACAAGATCTCCCTCATGTATCTCTTCTGCTGATGTAATTCGTTGCAAAATATTATCTGAGTTCAGGTCATGACGGAAGAGGAGAATTTTGTCATACATGCCAAAGAAACCGCACTCTGGGAACTGCAACAGAAAGAAAATTCTAAATTAACATATACTCTTTGATATTTTTATCCATAAATGCTTATAGTAACAGCTACAGAACTTGAGTGTTTGAAGTGCTCCATGGAAACAAAATTGATCTGCTTATTTTTGAAAAAAGAATAAAAACACTAACCACACCTAAACAAAATTAATCAATACCAACTCCTTCCATGTTCCACCCCAGTAACAATGATACCCCTTTTTTTTTCTTCCCAAATCTGAAAAGAAAAAATGTTAGGGTTTTTGTTTATTTGGGTTTTTAATCTCTCAGACTTGCAGAATCAGACTGACCCCTGAAAGCCATGCAGACTTTTCTAATTCAGTCAGATCAGGTAGGTATTCAGCTTGAGACACTCCAGCAGCACCTGCCACACTCTTCTTGGGGGACAAGACAAGACTCCATGTCATTGTTCTACAACAGTTTAGATCTACAGATGCAAGAAAAGGAATACTCAAAGCCCCACAAGGTCAGAAGATAATACTACAAATCCACATAGGGAATAAACACACTAAGTAACATACCATTTTTCCATGACACTTCACTGAAAATAGCTTTTGTATTCTGGATTTACCCCAAACTTCAAAAAAGGGTGAGTAAAATTTCTTAAAATTAAAAGCTTCAAATAAACATACAGTTCACAAAGAAATAGAACAGGAATAGACCCTGAAGAGGAATGAGTACCAATCAACCAGCTCCTTTGGCCTTTTTGTTTACACCAGAATTCAAACTCGAGGTGGGAACACACACAAAAGTGCTCCACTGAAGAAAAGAGGATGAATATGGGAAAAAATATGGAAAAACAGCCAACAGACTTTCGATTAATTACATAACAGACTTTCGATTAATTACATAACAGACTAGAGTTTGGTAATTTAGATCTTGCACTGTCAGTTAGTAACAAGGTCTAAACTGCATCAAGTTTGTGGTATGTTAATTGTCTTCAAATGAAGGAAAGACTTGTTTCTACCAAATCAAAGACATAATGAATGGACCTGTCACATCCATTGTTTTCACACTCCCTTCCCATTCAGAAAGAAAATTATTTCCTTTTTCTGGTAGCAATTTTATCCAAAATATTAAGTTAGCCTTCTCTGTTTTGGAATGCACACCCTACACATTTACATTATACCCAACACTGAAGAATTCCTGCACTCTGGAAAGAGGACTATGTGCTTGGACACAGAGAGGCAAAATTTGTACCATTTAACCCATGCAAAAGCAAAAGACAGACGTGACAAAATTATACTGACATCAGTAGATATTTAATCCACAGCATCAATAAACTGATTTACTGGGCTGACTCCAAAACATCAGGCTGCTTCCTCTGTCTCCCAGCTCACTCAGATTCTCTACATAAAACTGATATTCTCCTGTACTCTGTACTGTAGCCATGATGGTATAGATCTGACATAGCATTATATTCCCCCCCCAAAAAGATGCTTTTTAAACCTTTATACAATAAAATACTATTGTTTAAAACCCCTTAGGTCATCTGGAATTACCTGTAAGAACTCTTCTTTTATAATAATTTATTTCAGTATGAGGAACTCATTTGCTGATTCAGCTTGAAAAATAGCAAATATCCAAGAAAATTCTAAAAATTACATTTTTCCAATCCCCCAAAGATATTTTTTTTGTTTGTTTTAGGAAAGCAAATAACAAGTTTGATAATTAGCTGTGTTGCCCAAATATGTGTCTCAGTAGCTCTGCAAGCATGCACAGGACTTGACTGTATATTGAGAACATGCAAGGATAGGAGCACATTAGTAATTATTCCAAGGGAAACAACAGTTCTTCATTCCTGAAACAGCACATAATAAACCTGCTTCAAGCTCTAACTCCAAATTCCACTGTGCATAGAAAACAAGTTATACTTGCATTACTGCTATGAGGTTTTTTTCCTTGATACTATATACACTGTTTAGACCAATACCACATCATAACAGCAGTATCAACAAGAGGAAGCTACCACATCAATGCTACAATCAATTGTAACCTCAAGATAACTTCTATTTATCATGTATCAATCGCATCACGCTGCTGAAAAACTTAATTCAAAAAAAAAACAGGAGAGAAAATCTATTAGAATATGGTCTGTATCTGCATGCAAATAAACATGACACTTTTTATTAATGCTGATATTCATTTTACATGTCAGGAGGGACAACCAATAATTCAGAGAATTGGTGTCAACTACTGCCTCTTTGTATTAAGCCCACAGAACCACCTACAAACCACAGGTTTTAAGGGACCTCTAAGACATTTCACAGTCTTTTGACAATACTTTTTTTTTTAAATTCTTCAAGACCATAAACCTCTCATGCAGTTGCCAGAAGATCCCTGCACATAATCTCCCCCCCCCAGTAACCAGAGGTCACATAACCACACACCCATACGCACTTAATTTAAGTGCTATGGCCATAAGCATTCTGCATGCGCACCATTTACAATAAACTATGCCAGTATTTATTGCCAGAAGTCTACCATTAAACACAGACTGGTTTCTATAGATACACGTGACACACTTCACCCAGGATGCATTTTTTCTATGCCTTGGGCACACCTAATCTCTATTTCTGAAACAACACAGAAACTTATAAACATCAGAATAGAGACAGCCTGTTCATTAGTACTACAGAGTTGCAGTTGCTTCAAGGTTTTCCCGAATCCACAACAGGGACAGGGATAGCTGAGGAATGCTGCAACAGCTCAGTTCCCTATTGATGACTGTCTGAATGCCTGTAAAGGAGCACAGAGTAACAACGCAGGTGGGGCAGCCCATACAGCACCCTGCCCAGCCCCTCCTAGGTCCACCACTGAATCCACCAGCCCACCACATGCCAGCGAAGCACAAAGACAAGTGGGGAACCCAAATTATGGACTCTAAGAAAAGGATGCTCTGTCATCCAGGTCCCTCTCAGGGCTGTCACAGGAGAGGCTCTGCCTCAGTTTCCAGCCATAAAACATATCAAGGTAAGTCAACACTAGAGCACCTCTTGGACTGAGAGGGGTTGCTGCCCTATTGTACAGGACACATTATAAAATGCAGGGAAATTAGGATGGTACAAGACTTATTATGAGATGTTTAATTGTCTTGTCATGCCCTTTGCCCGATCAACATCATCTGCCCTATCTTTTCATTAAATTCAATTTCTAAATATTTTCCTTGATGAGGGGTTCTCATTCTGAGCATGTGCATGTGTGGAGGGCTCTAAGTGCCAGCAACTGGAGGCAGCTGACAAGTCAGAGGAGACACATGTCTGTGGTGCCTGTGGCTGGAGAGAACAGAGTGAGTGAAATCAAAAGCTTGAACATCCAGGTGTCGGCAACTGGAAAGACCAAGATCCAGCCCAGCTCCACTTTGTTGTTTTTTTTTTGTTGGGGTTTGTGCATGTCAGTGCACCCACTAACAGACCTTCATCCTGAATCACCAGTGTTGGGATCTGTGTGTATACGCATATGTGTGGCACAGCTACATCCGTGTGCTTTTGCCTTCTGGGAATACATGGTCAGTAGACACTGGGAGGAGCTGGGGCACGAAGCTGCAGCAGCCTCGCCTCTGCCAGCAGGCTGCTGGATTCAATTGTCCCTAATTAAACTCTTTCAGTTTGATGAACAAGCCCTGTTCCTTCCTTGCACACACCCCACCAAGACTCCCCTGTTACAGAAGAGCAGCCCCTAACACTAAGATGTCTCTCTGACTGCTCCTTTCCACACACTTCAGCTCCGATTACTCTCTCTCCTCTGCCCCCACTACAGTCCCATGCGCCCAAGCAATGGAAGCACTGGCTGGTTGCCCTCTGCACGGCCGGCCCTGATGAGCTGCAGGTGGCCAGTCAGAGCCCATGTCTAAGGCACTTGGCTAGGTTTCGATGGAGGGAGCTGTGCAAGCGGCTTGGCTCCTTACAGCCGTGCAGCGCCCTGCTCTCTCTTCCGCTCCCCAGTACATTGGGGAATGCAGCATTCCTTGCTAGCACCTTAGCCAGAAGGCTAAGTGCAGACTGCTGGCCAAGAATAACCTCATCCATTAACAAGGTTTTTATTTCAAGTGGTATCTTTTAACAGAATTTTTACGCAAAGCTTAAACTATGTTAAAGTTGTACACTACCAAATTTTTCTCTCTCGTACTGCAGTGAAGTACACCATTTATAGCCTTCCTTATGCTCAGTTACATAAAGCTACTAAGGAAGAACACTATCCAGTTCCTTTGAAGTGTTAAGAGCTCATAATGTAAACTTTAAAAAATTCTACTTTGAGTCTTGTTTTCAAGCCTGTTTTATCTTACAGGATTAGGCAGCTATTACTTTCCTGCATAAAAACCCAAATTATCAGCTCAGTGACTCAGAACACATAAACTGCTAATCCCAGTATTACCATGTTTCCTAAAAGCAAAAAGGAGACTCTTCCCAGTGTTAACAGTTCCAAAAGACCATCTAACTACAGGAAATTGCTTGCGGGAAGTCTTTGTATGCAATAGACAGTGCCAAAATTAATCTCTGGTACACCAACACCATCAGTTTATGTAAAGAACGTATGTAATCCTTTGTACTTGTGTGGTACTAGCACAAATAGCACTACTAGTGCATTACTGCAGTTACAGTTTTGAAAAACAATCACTGTTATCTAGAATGCTTATACTCTATTACAGTATGTCTAGCTTTAATTAATAGTTCATTACACCGTTCCTTTTAACCACAAAAACTCAGTACACAGTGGCCAATACTGCTGGAGTGAAACAAAACTGAGGCTTCTTTCTATCTTGGCAGTAACTGAAAAATCCCTCTACTTCAAGTTCCAGGACTTACTTTACAAAGTTCTGGATCAGTCGCCAAACATTCACACTGGGGAAAAGCGTAGGCGGATATTGTTTCAAGGTCCAGTATCTCATGACCCATCATAACTCAAAACAAATGCTTCAAACCACTGAAAGTTAATTCCAAAGTCTAATGGTGCAAAACACCCATTACCTTGGAAAGTCTCTTCATTCACTGAAATCACTCCAATGTATTATCCTGCATCCATACCCAGCTATTCACTCCCACTCTTTAGAATCATGTGCCAAATCACATTATCACATGGACAATTAGCTTCAAACATGTTGCGTGAGATCTTTGCCTCACCAGATGCCTCAGTACAGACATACTTGGACTACTGCTTGGCTAGGTTTTTCAGCATACAAACCTAACACCATGCTGTCCCGCATACACCAGCTCCAAGTTCCCAGTACTCCCTAGTTCCCATCTTCTCACAGGCAAGTTTGCTTCTCATGCCTCAACTCCCTCTTACTCTGCTGCCTGACTTAGCTCTGAAGAAAGCAGATGACAAACCAAGGTGGCAGACCATCCGGGGAGGGGGAAAGATTTGAACACAGCCCACGAATACAAAACATGGTTTGCATTAATTTTAGAGCCATTCAGAAATAAGCACCACGAACTATTACAAGCTTAACCCGGTGAAAAAAAACAGGATGGTTGCAATACTGTTACCTATTTAGTACACTAAATTAAGCTGCTACTGCAAGAGTTGTAGAGATGTGTCTGTAATATGGATGGATTGTAATACGATCTTTGTAATATGATTCTTTTACTTCACGATATTTTAATACAAAATCTGTTAACACTTGAGAAATCATATTAGATTCCAGTCAACACCTCTGCCACCTTTTGGTTAGGTAGCCATTACCGTGACAGTGTCCAAACCTTTGAAAGAGAACTCATCCATTCTATGTGTTTTGGTCTTTTCACAACATGACAGTTTAAAGGAAATTGAAATAAACACTTTTTTTCCATTTCAGCAATCCTCACTGAAGAGCTAGCTATATAAGCCACTTTAATTCAGCCCCATTAAAATTTGAGTTCACAGGTATACGAAAAACACAGGTATACGAAAAACACAGGTATACGAAAAACACAGGTATACGAAAAACACAGGTATACGAAAAACACAGGTAT
>JANHFX010023059.1:83542-142861 GCA_027560015.1 Chloroceryle amazona | reverse complement strand
CTTTCGTACTGGCTGCATTAGCTAGCAAAAGGTTAGTTTTGTGAATGTCTTTCCATTCATAATTTCTTTAAATACTGGAGTAATGTGTAAGAGAGTATTTTCCTACTACTCTGTCGACCTGAAGTTGGACAGAACCCCTGGCAGCGAAGGCGACCTTGTAACCTGTGGTGGTTGCATGCTGCCAGTCACCCAAAGAGCACAGACTACGAGTCGCCTCTGTTGAAGGTGAAGCAAAGACACCTGCTCCAGCTCAAGTTTGAAAACATTGTCTGGCTTTGTAAATCCTCCCCGTGTTTTTAGGTGGGCAGAGGCTGCTTCTTTCTACGTGACTCTGCCAGTGTCCAGACATTTCTGCGACAGCTCCCTGGCTGGGCTTAGCTATAGAGAGTTTTGTTTTATGTGTACACTGAAGCGGAAATCCTTGCTGATTTTTTGAACGTCCTCGTGTAGAAAAGTAGACACTTAGAGGACAATGCAATGACAATATAGTGTTGGGTTGTTTTTTTTTCTTTTACTGTGTCTTTACAAGCATTGATACACAGGGTCTGTAATTAAATCTTCATGCTTTCGAGGACAGGCAACACTCTTACTGATATGTGTGGCAAAAACGTTAGAGGAAGAAACCACTACATATGTCACCTTCCTCTGTTGGACAAAGATATTAGTTTCCCATCTAAATATGGCAGCCTAGTAATAAAACTTAATTTATAAATCATAGATGTTCTTTTGTTGTTGTTGTCTCCCCCCTCCCAATAAATGCTTAAGTATTTAAAATATTCACCATGCAGGTTTGGTGCTCAGAAGAATTAATCAAACTGTCAGGCTGTAGACCAGACACTGCAGAGAATACACAGTGGTGTGTCATGGTTACTTAGCAACTATAGCTGAAGAGGTTAAGGTAGAAAATACTGTCATTTTCCTATGTTTGAGATCTCTTCTCCTCCCCTCCTTTGTATACATATTTTTTCCCCTAACAGATAAAGTCTGTATGTTTTAACAATTTTGATATAGCTTTCAAAAGAACCTACTGTTTCTGTAGACCAATTTGAATTAAATGATGAATTCTGTGGATTTCAGGGTAGCTCGTAACGAGAACATGAGGTGTTAACCTAGAACATATGTAAAATAATATTCCCACTGTTGAATGGAAAGCTGTTTAGTTTTACTGTAATTTCTTTTTCCTTAAAAATTGAGATTGGTAGGGCTAAGTGACTAAATCATCATCGAAACAATGTGCTACCACGGAGGCAGTTGAAGTGGGAACTGTTTTGCACTTACATTATTGATAGTAATATTTATCGTCCTGATAAGGAGATAGAGCTTCCTTACTAGGAGGAAGCAGATGACCTCGTACAGCTGCATTCTGCTGCAAGAGTTGCCTCTGGCAGTAGGTTAAAAATAATAGCAGTTCTGAAAATTTTATGAAAGCTTCAGGGTAAGTTTTACTTTAACATCAGCAGCTATATCACAAACAAGCCTTAAATCCTGAAACTTATGAAATGATAATGAGAAAAGGATCCACAATTTCTGTTGTGTTCCTGAAGGGCGCACGCCTGAATCTAGGAGTAGGTATGTGCACATGCAGGATACGTGATGGGAACCTTTGTGGAAAGAGTAAAAAGATTGCCAGGAGCTGAATGTAGGCATCACGGCCATTCAGCTAATCTTCAGCTCTTCAGTTTTGGATTATATGAAATATTTATTGGTCTAGGTGTTAGGAGCTGAAGAAAATTGGGATCCTCCTCTGCTACTTTCTTCCTTACAGGATGGGGCTGCATAGGTGCTGTCATGTGCTAGAAGAGTGTTTGTCACACTGTGCAGTGCTGACTGGGGGGCTGAAACATAATTGTCTGAAACTACTATGCCTGTTGTCCTCCAGAAACAATATGAGCAAACTGTGCAATAAATACATTCTACAAATATGCATTAATTTGACTGTAGTTCCCTTTTTCTGTCTTTATTTTTAAAAGGAAATGCAAACAAAGGAAAAGTAGAATTTAAAATAATGATTCTGAAATACTTGAGATGTTACCACTGAAAAGTATGTGAGTCTCTGCAGTATGGTCTGATCTGATTGCTGACCTGTCCAGTACTGACCCTAATGGAAATGGTAGTCACACCACAGAGCCTTTCTGGGGAAAGGTTTATAAAGGAAATGGCTGCAAATCTGGGGATACTTGGCCTTTACGGGGAAAATGGGAACGTGTGAGATCTGGACAGCTACGTTGCTTGTAGGCTTTTATTTTTTGATAGTAACTTGCTAAGGTGCAGACAGTGTGCCCAAGTTCTACTTTAGACATAGTGAGTGAGACAGTCCCTAAATAGAGCTTTGCTTTATTTATTGTTTGCAGGATTTTTATATCCTAGTGTTACATCTTGTGGTTCCATTGATTTTTATGGGCTGTATAATTTAACTGTGTATTGATTCATCGGCTTCCTAGAACTCTACATCTGTTTCTGTAATCACCCAGCTTTGGGGTGGGTGTGTGAGAGAGAGGAATGAGGAATAACTATGAAGTCCATGTCTGCCCTTGCCAAGTTTGTTCACCAGTTGCTCGTCCACCCTCATTCTGGCTCATTTAGTTTAGTTCTTTTTAGTCATTAATGATGATCCTTGCTTTATTGTTTACTCTGAAACTGAATGAGAGTCAGAAAGTTATGGTAGGGAGCTGTGATCACCAGACTCATTGGGTTTCTCTTGTGATAGCACCTTGAGGAAAACAGTCTTGCATTGTGAGACGTATTCCCAACACTTGGGCAAGCCAGCTTGAACAGCTGCCTGTTGATGTCAGTAGTTTGGTTACTGCGTAGCCTGCGCGTAGCCTTGCCAATACACACTCTTATTGTCTGATGCCTTAAACAGCTACTCCCCAGTGAGCCCACCCAGAGAACCTTCCACTGCTGAGGAAGCAAATGAAGCAGCAGATGGACAGTGGGAGGAGGTCTCAGCCCAAGCCTGCAAGCTTCATGGCACTTTAGGAATTGACAGTCTTGTGCAATCCATCCATCTCAAATGCGAGTCAGTGCATCTAAATACCAGTATGGCATTACCCGTAAGAGACCCGAGTACCTCCCAAAAGTTCGGGAAAAATTTGTAATGCAAATGTCATGTGTTGGCAGCAGCCATTAAGAGAGAATTTACTCTGGTGGAGTAATTGAGTAGTGTAAGGACATCAAGTCTAAGCCTGAAAAAGAAATTGCATCCCATTTTGGTCCTATTTTTTATTATTTATTTATTGATTTTTTTTTTTTATTAAAAGAGCACTACTTGCACTCAATTTACAAAAGATTATCATGGAAAGCTTATCTCCTCTGAAGACTTTCTGACAAGAGAAGAGAAAGAAAATCATTGTTTAAGCATCTCCTGACTGTTAAACGTTTTGGAGGTGTTATTATTGATGTGATTTTTATTGGAGCTATTTCCCAAACAAGTTCTCAGTGGCAGTCCACTAGAGTGCAGTTAATTCATTAGAAGAGGAAGAACTTGAGTTAAATGCATTATAGATGAACTGTTTGTACGTAATAAGGTCAACTCATACAGGGCAAACACTCTCACCGTTATTAGCATTTGTTACAGGATCTTATCAACACATGCTTTTGTTTTACCTGACTCTATAGCTGTTCACTGACATTGTTTAAAATCCCTTTACCGAACCTGTTTAAATCTGCAGATGATGTTGTGCGGATAATTCTTTCCTAAGCAAAAGTGCAGGGCCAGGTGTTAGGTTCACATATAGTTTCATATTCAGAGATTAATACTGTAGAGGCAGTGTTGCTGATGTAGATGAGCATCTACCTTTACATCAAGTATTAAGCTTCCAGTTTCCACAGCCCTTGTTTTTTTCCCCAAACACAGAACTGAAATGGATGTGGAAGAGGGATAATCCTGACGTGGGCTGTGATCTAAAATTCCTGTATAACTTTTTTTCAGTAGCATTAGCTGGATTCTCAGTATCTCTGCATTTGATTCTCCAAGTTGCCTGGTAAGACATGGAAGTTGTTCAATACTTCATGTAGTAATGGTCATAAAGATTTTGTACATACTCCCAAGGAATACCTTTGACCCAATATAACTTGACCTCAACTGGTGTAAATTGGCAAAGCTCTTTTTGCTTCAGTGAAGCAGTGCTGGTTTTAGGCCGTTTGACCTGTTAGAATGTACCGTGCAGGATGCAATTAGGAGGAGAACTGGATCTCTAGCACTAGGAGTAGTGCCTTTTGTGTTGTACCAAGGAACAATAGGTTTAATTAGCTGGTTTGTAAAGGACTTCAAGAAGGTGAAGTGTTAGAGAAGTCTTAAAGGTCAGCCTGATGTTTTCCACATCTAATCTGTCCTTGATGAAGAAAACAGAGCAATGGGAAGAGAGCAAATCTGAAAAGAGAAACTGTGAATAGCAGAAATGATTGTGTTGGGGCTTCTCACTGGACTGCTTGTATTTCTCTTGTTAAATCCGTATTCATAGTGTTGAATGGCAACTATTTCTATTAAATCCCATAATATCTGGGTTTGGTCCCAAACCAAGCCTTGCAGCTACTGCCTTTCTGAGTGGCCTGTATCCCTTCATCCTTATGATCTGTGTAATTCTATGGACTGCACAGCTGTAGCTAGTTCTCAGCATACCAGTTTCAATGGGGAGTAAATGCAGAGGGTACATTGCTGGGTGTTACTCAGGTTATTTACTGGGCAGGATAGCAACCAGTTACTGCAGTCGACTTACACTCTGGATGTGTAAAAATTATTTCTTTAGTGGCATGGGAATGGCCATATGGCCCTATCAAGTGTGGTAGTACTTTAATTTAATAACCTCTCCAATAGTGGCTACCACTAACAATTAAGTTGCAAAGTGGTTTTGTGCACTTTTTAATTAAGACGTGCTTGCAGGAAAAATCCTAATCCATTAGAGGTCGATTTATGCCTCGAAGCAAGGTCAATTTTTCTCCTTTTCGGAGAAATCGGTGCAAAGGTAGAATTTTCTCATTGTGCATGTGTTAAGTAGCTTGGGTTTGCTTTTTTCTATTTACAATTTTGATGGGAGATTGGTGCTTCTCAGCAGATATAGGAAACATTCAGTGCTATTTTGTAAATTTTCTTTGTTTCTGGACCACCAATCTCCCTTGGTCTTGAATAATGAGAACTGGAAATGGAAGTGTCTGATTTACCTTTTTTTTTTTACCTGTTTTAACCCACCATCTCTTTTATACATATATTTACACACCTAAATAGATATAAAACATATCCAGAAAGGCTGCAGTGCCTACCACTCTTTTCACTGGCGATCTTAATGTAATCATCCATTTGCTAATAAGGAGAAATCTCATGCAGCTTAATAAACAAGTTGTAAACCTGTAGTCACCCCTGAACTTTCAAAAATAACTGAGCACCATAGTTGATACCTACATCAGGTTTGCTCTGTGTCTTTACTTGCTTAAGCCACACTATGATGAAGACCACCACCTTTCTCTTGCTGTGTTTTCCAGGGAAGTGTTTTTGGAATTCCTCAGCACAGAAAAAAAAGGTAGAAAATAGAAGAAGTACAAGGTACTTCCTAAATGATAAGATCCTTTGGACTGGGCTAATTTCAGCCCCAAGAGAGTAATATAGGTATAGAAAGCTGAGCTGGAATTTATTATTTCAAGTGTCTGTTGAAAAGGAGAGCAAAATTTGTTCCACCTCTGAGCATCTAAGCGTCCATTTGCCTCACAGACTGGAAAATACCCATGTCTGAAGAGTTAACACTGTATATCCTTCAGGAAGTACAGTCACAGCTGGTGGGGGGCTTTGCTGAAATAAAAAGCCTCTGGCAACCTCCTTCTCTGCAGGCTGCAATGTTTTTCAGGGCAGGCTTGAAAAAAAGGTATGAAAAAGTAGCATTTGGTTTGCAAAGACAGATAAAATTGTTGTTCAGAAAGGGAGCTGCTATTTTTCTGTCCAGCTTCTCCGACTGCTAGGTTATCATTCATATTCACAACTTTTCACATACAATATTGTATTCTCTGGAGGTTTTTCTTTCTTTCCTGCTCTAGCTCTCCAAAGTTCAGGTTGCACCTCTGGAACTTGCATTTAACCTTTAAGAAACAAGCTGAAGTCTCTGTCTGTGACCTTGAAGGATGGGGGCAGAGAGGATAAGAAATAATCGCTGTGTCTCCCTAAAGACACCTTTAGAAATATCTAACAAGGCATTTAATCTAAAATGGGAGAAAAGGACACTTAATATAAGTGACAGGATCTGTAGAGGGGCAAAAAAAAATGTCTTGCCACAGTGACTAAAAGTCACATCTAGGATAACAGATGACAGACACATGAGCTGGAAAAGTACTGTCTCTTTTGTCATATAAGTCCATTCCTGAAAAAGATGCCAGAGCAGTGAAAATGTGAGCAATGCAGGTATAGAAGAGAATGGAACCCAATTCACATGGCAAGGTGATTTTTTGTAATAGATAGAAAGGTTATCAGTCCTCAAATTTCAGGTGATAAGGCTAAGAGGAAATGTCATTTTTCTTCTTGCTTCTTCAGCCTTTCCTTTTTTGTTGAACATTCAGTGTTGTGGCACAAATTGGGAACATTGCATTGGCTTTTGAAACACATCACTACTGAAGGCAGAATACTGGTTGTGATGCAGACCATTTGTCTGCTCTCATGCAGGTAAGTAATTAGGTCGGTGAGACTTTTGAGTCTTCTCTAGTCCCCAGTCTCTACAGCTGAAGAGTAACTCCTGTAATACTTGGTAGGAGAGAGAGCTGGCCATAAATCATCAATCTTTAGCATCATTAATTTGATAGTATCCTTAAACCAGGCTTTATTCTGAGTAGGAACAGCTGATAACTTTTGCCTCTAAGTTGTTTAGGCATCAGAAACTACAGTGTAGAATTTACAGATGGGGATCTGAGGTACAAAACAACGGAGACTGTGATTTTTGCAGTGTCAGAGGGGAAAATGTGCAGTAGAGCAGAGTGCTATCTTTAGGGTCAAGTGGTTGAACTCTACCTGTTCAGGTCATGCTGCTCAGCCTGCTGTGAAAGCTGCATTCCCCGGTAGCTGGAGGCCCTGTGAGTTCAGTCATCCTGTCAAAAGCTACAGTTCTCTCACTGAAATCTTCTTCCTCTCCACCTGTCACGTTGCCATTCTGCTCAGCTCAGGATGGAGCCCATGAAATCGGCTTTGTTTAGTCAGTTGGTTTGGCACAAATCTGTTGATGATGCTCCCGTGTTGTATCATCCCTCAAGAGGCTAGAGAGTGGGTGGAATCACAGGATAATTTAAGCTGGTAGGGACCTCGGGGGTCAGATGTGGTTAATCAAAAATCCATTGCATCCCTTGTGTACCTTCTGACAGTGACTGCACAATGGGTTTGTTTTTGCGATACCTGCTCTCTCCTTCAGTTTCAGGAAAAGCATTACCTGCTTCTCCATCAGAAATACACTGCACCTCTTTGTAGATCTATAATTGAGTTAGGAAGGTTACCATAGCAACCACTGCGATTAATTAAAGTACTTGAGCATGGTAAGTTTATAGATGCAGAAAACATTTTCATGTATAAATAGTACAACCTGTTTATGCTCGAAGGATTTGTCCCTTCCCTCTTTTTCTCTTCTAATCTCAGCTGAAAAATTGGGCTGTTTTTTTTTCTTTTGGGGATTGGTAAATCATTGTGTTATTCCCTCTAAACTGTGTAAATAAGCCTGTGCAGTTAATGTCCACCGGAGACCTAATGAACGCTAAGTGACAAGCACAGCATTGTACTCTTCATGGGAGTGAGTGTTGTCAGGGCTGAGGACAGCAAACCGGGCCACTGTCTGTGTGTAGCTTCTCTTACCCTGTGGTAACATAACGCAGGGTACTGCCTATTCTTGTGTCTCACCAGTCTGCAGTTCCACTAGAACAAAAGAAGCCACTAGGTAGGCTCTCATCAGCCTGTTCCCAGCTCTGCCACAAGCTCTGTGGGTGACCTTGGACAAGGCAAACAATGTCCTCCTGTGATCCCAGCTACCTCTGCTTTCTGTTGCTGGGGAGTGAGTGACAGCAGAGCCGTGAGTTCAGCAGAAACAGACTGAGCACCAGTAAAGGCAAGGTGGAGGTGATGCTTCCAAGGAGAGTCACCAGTCAGATGTGAAGAGCTGCAGGTCTCATGTGCAATAAGGAAAGGAGAAAGACCAGAAAATACAAGGCTTTTTCTGGAGCTTGTTAAAATCTTGCTCTTGTAGGGGAGTTTTCTGTATTCTTGCTCTCCAAGAGGAGAGCTGATGCCTGGCTCGCTCTGCAGGATGCTGTTGTTAATAACTATTAACCCCCCTCCTCCCATCAGCACTGTTTGTGCAGAAGCAGTGCTTCTATCTAATGCGGGATCAGATTCTTTACTGCCCAACAGCTTACACTGTTGTAGGCAGCTGGGCGGGTTCAGAGGTAAGGGGCTCGAGTCTTTTTCATTTTCATGCTGTATTACTGTCAAAGTTTCAAAGGTACCAGGCATTGGGGAATTCTCTGCTGCTGTGTTTTTTTATGCAAAGGGGCATCTGAAATCTGAAGGCAGTAGCACCAATAATGGAAATAATGTAAGCACATGACCTTGTCTGGGGAGATTCGCTGCTTTCAGGTATTTATTACGTACTCCATTTTACAAAGGAGGAAAATTATATACAACAAGACAAGGCACCTCCCCTGTAACTTCCACTTAGAGCTGAAAATGAAAAGTGTGAGTCTTTGCAGTATCCCTCTCAAACCACTGAAATGAGACTTCATTTATTTCCCTTTCAATGACAATATTGCTCCTGGTTTTTACTCCGAAAGACAATCATTGGCTCTGCTGGACTGAGGAGAAACTTTCCTGTGCATGTTATTTGCAGTCTGATGTGTGTATTCCTTTGTATTAGCAGCTGAGAACATTTCTGAGAACTTGCTTACACCTTCTTTCTTTGGAGTACTTGGAACCAGCCAACATGAGAGACAAGATGGATAGTAAAGAAGGTATAGCAGGGAATTGGGCTGTATTTTGGTTACTAAGATGAATCTGTACTACCTGACTGAGATAGAGGAATGCTACAGGCGATATACCTGAGAGCCCCATAGAACATTTTAATACAGTATTTTAATCAATTCTGCCTGATCAATAAAATTGCCCTTGCCAATTGTTTTCAAAATCAAATGTACAAAGGCAGAATTGCTACTGAAAGCTTGTGCTTTGTGCACTCAGCATTGAAATTATGTTCAAACACCATCAACTTCCATTTTCTCTCCCTGCTCCTGGAATTTTGTTCATCAGACTCATTATCAAAGCACCGAGCATAAATAAACTCCTTAGTGAAATGCTCTCAGAATCTAATGTAACAAATTGTTCAGTATCACATAAACAGATGCTCATTTGCAGACTGAAAGCTTCTCCGGCAAGGGTGAGAGGTGGTGGCGGATGCAAATGCAGCTGGAAGGGTGTTAGGTATCCCGGGTGAAGTAGCAACTGCTGGATAGCTGGGCTGGCCCCACTCAGCTGGCACATACAACCGGTGTGTGGTGTGTGCAGTCTCCAAACCAGGCCTGACCGCAGCACTTACGTGGAAGCTATCCCTGTCTGCGGTTGCAGCCCATAATAAGCTATCAGTGCTTGGTACTTCATGTAAAAGGTCGAAACACATGTGAACATGCAACACAGCAGCTATTCCTGTTGCTTATCTACTCAGGGACCTGTTCTAGTATTGCAAAGAACTGTGTGCAGAACCTAGATGATGTAATGAGAGCGTGACAGAGCTCTCCGAGATACTGCGGTTTATGATGCAGCAAAACCCTCTCTAGGCATGACAAGCACAGACTGACAAGGGACAGTTTCATCTCTCTCATTAAAGGGTAAGTGCTGTGTTGGACAAGCATAATACAAGACAAAATAATCTCCAGGAAGAAGGAAAACTCCAGAAGCTAGAGGAGAATAAAAGATAGATGTTGGTTAACGGCAGAGGAATAGGCTCAGGCTTGTCAAATATCTACTGGAGGAATGAGTTCTGAGCATGTTTTGTGCTTCTGCAAATTATTTCTCACTTTTTTATGCTCGGATCTTTATGAGTGGATGGAGTTGCTGGGGTTGTTCCTAATGGTGGCAATTTCTAGTTGTCCTATTAGAAATTCCTGAAAGCAAGCTGTTGCCATAGATGTGATGTGTTCTTAATGTAATCTTTTGCATGCCTGTCCCTGTGCATTTTCATATACGGGGAAAGTGCAGATTTCACTTTCTCAGCACTATTCCATTTCTTCCTATCATTTCGTCGTTTTATCATCATGCAGTCAAATGCATTGGGGGTTTCTAAATGGTGTGTAAAATGAACATCTGCCCATTGGCAGGATTGGCACATCTGGATCCATTAATTTTTCATTATTTCCCAGCCTTGGAGGTCAGATGTTCACAATATGGTACTGTAGGAGGGTTTCCACTGGTGGGTTTAATATATCTGAAGCAGATAATTCTACTTGTAAAAGTATTTTAAAAAACCCAAACAAACTGTGAGATCTTGCTATAAAGGTTTATTTTTCTAATTAGCTTAATTTTTTAAAATCAAGAATGCCGCAGAACTTATCCAAATAGCAACTCACTTATGACTTAGAACAGTTTTGGCACCTGGACTCTTTTTCATGCTCTCTGCTGTTTCATAGACAGGTACCCTGGTGTTTGCTGTACCAGTCGTCTCCTCTTGTGTGTTTCTGCTCCTCCGTCTTTAGCAGGGGGAATCACCTGTTAGCATTAAGGCTAGTTTGGAAGCAGAGTAGCAAGGCTGAGGTGTAGTATATTAAATATGCAAATCCTATTAATTCTTTCTTTCTCTTTCTGTCAACTGTCCTGAACAGTTGTTACCTTTATTTGGTAAGAGCTGGTGGGTGTCCTGATATGGTAAATATGGGGACTTTGTGGAATTATCTCAGGGTAGAATTATACTCAAGTGGGAGCAAATGATCAGTAGACCTTGTAGTTATGGACCTCGCTTCTCCATTTCAGTGCTTTGATTTAAGGAGTCTTCTGATATCTCAAGAATTAGCGCTAATCACAGCAGTCTTGGTCATTTCTCCCCATGGCCATGGTGCTGTATTCTGGAGCTGTTAAAGGGTGGATTGGTCTCTCCTGGTGTACATACAAGAAGAAAATGTCACACAAAGGTCACCCAGCATCAAATTGTTTCACTAAAATGTATGCTGAATTTCAATGGGGCACCTTGTTGAGGAAAAAAAAAATTAAGGAAGAAAGAAAAAGAGTTCATGATAATTTTTTTGGCATTTGCTGCATGTTCAGCAGCATTGCCTCAGGCTGGCCTTAGTTTCTGGACTCTGGGAATAGGAAGATAGACTCTGCAAAATTGAATGAATTCCTTGATTGTTTACTCATTTCACCTACAGGAAAATAAAAGGTCAGGGAAGGAGCAAAGTTAGAAGGGACCCATCTGGCTCTGTAGGACAGGGCAAAATTTTTATCTGAATTATAGGGGGGGATAGGATCTCTAAAATACAGAGGCAATCCTTCAGGTGTTCGCGGTCAGGTGCTACCTCCTACTTTATCCTTTTAGTTAATCGATTGTGAATTTTCTTTTCTGGTTTTCTTTTGATGTAGGATTGATTAGGGGCAGACTTTAAATTTGGATACTTCATACCCAAATCATGAATGCTTGATTTGGCATCTAAAGCCAGGTCTTGCTTAGTTTCACATGTTAGGAACTGGTGACATGCTGCATTTTTTTGGCTCATACTTGTCAAAATGCAAACTGGTATTTCCAACTCTTGTTATGCATCACGCATCGGTGCTTTGGGTAACAGCAGTGTATGATCATAGGCAAGCCCGCTGTCGGTCCAAGTCCGCACTGAAACCAGAGCAAAAATACCTCACCATTTAGAGGCAGTGTTCCTGGGGGAGGATTTTTACCATATATTGCAAAGAGCCTAGAGGTTGAAACAGACATGTGGTCCTGTATGGCTTTTAATCTAGCACTTGAGATTTAATGGCAAGCTTTGTCCTGTGTCGGGGAAATGAATTTATTACGTCTTCTTGGCAACTTCGCACTCGGCTCTTCTCCATTTCCCCTTTATTCCAACCTCTCTGCCAGATGTCAGCCTAATGCAGCAATAACAATCCCTGCTGAGGAGACTTGAAGTGATAAATGTTTCTAAGAGCAGAAATGGTGCTTTCCTGTGCTTGTGTATAAACAGGAGCACTGTTTCTTGATCCAAGTCCCAGAGATTTTCTTTGTTCCTTGGCATTTGGAATAGTTAAAGACATAGCTCTCCTGCCTTCTACCCCACACCTCAGTCCAACTTCTAATGCAATGGGTATTCTTAGGGTATTTCTTAGTAGCTGTGAGGGGCAGAATTTAGGAAATGAGAGAGCAAGTGCACAGCCATTAAGCTTTTGATCTCTGCAAAGGCATGGAAGCAACAGCCATTTGGAAAAATGAGGGGGCTGTGCATTGCTGACTGTGTTAAGGTTTCAGTTCATGAACAGCAGGAGGAAGTTTGCTTATCACAAATGTTCAGTTCACACCAGACTTGTGTTATTTCTGCTGGGAAATCTAAGAGGTGAACTGAGCCAGTGTTTCCACAGTGTAGCAACGTGATGAGACTAAATGGCAGAACACTTGCACTGTTGAATATTTAAATGGGTGTCAACTACTCGTTACTTTGGGAAAGAAAAAAAAAATCGCTCAACGTGTTTTATGTTACTTTTCCTGATGCCTGTGAAACAAGCTAATCAGTAGGCAACATACAGGAACCCAGAGCAGGACACAATTTGGTCAGGGGTTCTTTGTGGAGCCAGTTAGTCAGCAACTAAAATCTTTCCACTTGCTTTTGTATGTAAGTTCTCATAGGTGATTCATGGTTTGTGGTAAATTAATTTACGAGAAATAGGTCTTGATGCATTTTTCTTTCACCAGATCTATCCGTGTCATTGTTAGTCACTGCAGCAAGGCTCTCCGGCAGAGAGCTTTGAGTTTATTGCCTTTTCTTTCACTTGACCCAAGACGATTTGCAATTTTTATTTTAAATGAACTTTAGACATTTTATACTTTTGCACATTTAAAGTCACAAAGGAAAATACAGCAAAGTTTGAGACTATGAAACTATGACATCTGCTTAACAGTTGACTTCAGAGGTGGCTTGAGGGCATCCTGTTTGATTTGTCCTGGCCTCCATAATATGTTTTACAGTGCCAAAGGTCCTTGCAAATTCAGACCCAAAGTGGGCATGGATGTGCTCAAATGTACTTGCAGGGAGAAGACGATTCAAGTTTAAACAATAAGCTGCAGCCACCTTAAAGCCAACAGCAGAAATAAGCAGATGCAATTTGTTACTCACCCTGCTGACAAGAGAACCGTGGAATGCTGTGGGCAAAGACAGCAGCGAGCTCACTTCTGCCAGCTGTTCTGTCTGGAGGGAATGTGACGATTCCCTGAGTTGACTCAGCCTGAGCCATTTTGCAGTACATACGATTCTTCCTTCAGTTCCAGGCACTTAATGACCACACTGGGGGTTGTGTTCTTGGTGTTGTGCTCATTCTGTAGCATCGTAGCACTTTCCTATGCAGGGAAACGGTGGATTGAAACACATTTCTTTGTGTGTAGTGTACTACTAAATAATATGCATGCTAATTATAGAATATGATGGCGCAAACACACTGACATTGTTAAAGTTAATGACCCAAGTCATTATCATTTAATATACCTTTTGAAGTTCACTCAGTTGGATTGATTGTAATATTGGAAAGTGCTGAGTGCATTGGTTCCAGAGGTCTGGCAGCAGTGTCCTAACTGGGACTGAAGCGATGAAACAGCACCTGCTGAGAACCCCAGAATTTGCCAGGGAGTTACCTGGTTTATTTTTTTTCCCCATGTATTTTTGTGTATTTTTGCCATGAAGTTAGTGGGTTTTTGGCTTGTGTGTTATTTTCATCCCTAAAGCACGCGTGCTTCGCCCCCTGAACTGTGTGCTATTCTGTTTGTTTTGGCAAAGGGATGGGATTCAGGAGAATGGGGTTCTCTGCTATTTATGACAGATACTTCCTGTGTGACCTTTGGCAACTCATTTTAATATCTTCCTATTTGAGATCACTGTCTTTAAAGATGTACGTAGTAACTGGCTGTCTAAAATAGTTATATGACCCTTGTGGTGACCTACTCTGAGTGCCTGTATCATTTAAAGTGTTTATCTTGGAAGCTCACCTGTGACGCTCCTGTTTTGCAGAGCTAATGAAAGGCCGTGTAACTTGCTTAGGAGTTAATAAAACAACCATAAGACAAGAGGGAGCAAGGACATGAAAATAAATTATCTGGGTCTCAAATTAGCACTTTAACTGTTGGCTCATTCATCTGGTGGCCCTCCTGTCCAGGTTAGCAAAGTTCAATTAACAGATATTTATGATGTGCTTATGATAGGCAACTATAAACATAGTGTGGAGAGATTTTGATTCTTCTGCCACAGGGTAGATTGGAATTGGAGCAGAAGCAAAATTACGTGCCCACCATTCTTCATTTGATTTATGAATTTCTCTGCTTGCTGACAAGGAGGCACCTGTGGTCTGGGTGCAAAGCACCTGGAAGCTCTTTCCCCTAGTTCTTTGGCATCCTGTCTTGAATTGGGTGGTTGACACTCAACTCTTTTTAAAGGTGAAAGTAGGCAGAAAATTGTCATCCCTGCTGTCTCGAGTTCCTGCAGGTGAGCGCACTGGCATACGAAGCTTCCCAAATGGCTGTCAAGCCATCTGGCATATCTATAGCAGGTAAGGCCAAGTACAAGGACAGGAGCGTGTTCTTGACAGAATTGCATTAAAGTATGACTTTAAGTAAATAAAAGACTCTTAAACTGGTAATTATGTCCCGGTCGTTCTCTAACCCCACTTAATAGGGATCACAAGTAATTGATCATTTGGATTTAGGATCCTTTAATGTAAATTAGCAATTGCCCCTACAATGATGAAAAATGATGTTTAGGAACAGAGTAATAAAAGATTAATTTGTAGTTTATGTATCCTCCTTGGATGTGGCACACAAATTATAAATGCACTACTAAATGCCCTTACTGAAGCTTCTAGTTGTGTTTACCAATATGAAATAAAAAGAGGAATCAGTGGATGATCATAAATATGTCTCAATATATCAGAAGTACACCCAAAAGAAGACCTTTAAGTGACTATTTTTCTGAGGCTCGTCCTTGAGGTATGTGAACATTCTTAGGATGATCTCAGAGGCTTTCTTGGAAAAGGATATTGTCCTGTAGAAATAGTACCAGGATATTATCGAGATGTTACTAATGTGCAGAAAAAAGCCCGACCTTTGGTGTCATGGTGCTTTTGACCAGCTAGATGATTTGTTCTTCACGTAACATCACCTGCATGGGTAGTGCCGTGTGGAAGGCAGGACCCTGGGTCTGAGACATTTACAGACTCGAGAGCCTCCTGTTGGCCTTTCTTTTTCCTTTCTTTTTTTTTTTTTCCTATTGTCTCTCTGCAGTAAATTTCTCTCTGCAAATAATTTCACTAAAGTTCCCTTGGTCAAGTTGCAGCTGCTTAAAATGCTGGAATGCACCAGGTACCAGATAAGAACAGAAACAGCTGTCAAAGGCAGATCTTAAAGAGGATCTACCTGCTGCACTGCTTCCAGTCTCCAATCTTGGGCTTCTGGCTGATTCACAGGCAGTTTTCTAGCAGTGTGGTGAACTGAGGTGTCTGGACAACGCAGCAGGCAGCGGCTGATGACTCGGCCAGATCTCCTGGGTGCCCAGACATCTAACTGGTTGCTGTTTTCCAAACCAGATTTTGACAAGAGGCCTCCAAAGCACTCAACCTGCCTGATTTAATGTAAAGTCCATTAAAGACCTCAGTGTGGTCCTGAATGTGGGAAGTAAGGTATTTAAATTCTGCTGATTACCTTTAATTTCTACAATGATGTATCACATTAAGCCAGCAGTTTATCTCTTTTCCTTAAGGACTCTGTTTCAGTAGCCTGTAATATTAACAATTAATGCTCAGATTTCTAGGATGGGTTTACTCTAATTTTAATAAAAGGCCTCGAAGGAAGGGTCAGTGAACTGTAAGAAATCAATCTTTCATAAGCAGTCTTTGGTTCTCATTGAAATATTTATGAATGATAAAGCTATCTTGAGAAGGCAAAGTTCAGCACAGAAGCCACTTGTGACAACATGACAAGGTTTCATAACAGACAATGTGTATAATTAAAACAAGAAAGTAGAAGGAAAGCAGAAGGAGATGTGTCTGTTTCGTTATAGAATTCTTCAAGGAGCAGTAATCTGGAGTGACTGCCTACTGCAAGAGGCTGTTCTTGAGTTCAGCCTAATAAAGGCTTCCCAGAGAACTTAACTAGGAGCAAGTGAATAAAAGTATTAATTTAAACTTTTCTCTAGTATTTCTTAGCTTGATGGATGAGCAGAAATGTTCTGAAGTAATAAATGCATTTAACCTAATTTAAGCTTTACATGAAAGGAGGGATGATCATTATTCTTTTATATATATATGACATGAGCTAAAATAACTGTCTTGGCTTGTTAAACTTCTGTGATGTAGGAAAGTGTTCCCTCTTTTAGAATAACATTGTTCAAGTCACTCACATGTTCTGTAACTGAACTGGAATTAGAAATAATGTATTTTGAGTCCCGGTTCCTGTGAATTTTCTTCATGTGGCTCTTACAGGTTTGTCCAGCTGTGTAAATGTGCATAATGGGATAGGCCAACAATTCTTCCCATTCCAGCCCACTGAGGCTGTGAAGCGTGACATTAAATGTATTTTGTCTTGTAAAAAGAAAGAAAAATATGGTTAATAGCTTTAAAATGTCCTCTCTATTTAACAGTGTTTTTAAATCTACTGGGTTCCACAGACTAAATACAAACTTTTCAGTTTAAACAGTGGAGAATGTTTGCAAGACAAATAAATACATAGAAGTCAACTACACTTAACCACTTACTGGGAAAACCAGTATGATTGTTTAGTGTGATTATGGTACTTTGAGCTTCCTGAAAATCTCTTTTCTTGTTTGACATTTTACACAAGGTTCTCTTCCTGGGAAATGCTGTTCAGTTTAATCTGAGGCGTCAGAGTAGCCATCTCCCAGCTCTAGAATTGTCCCTGCTTGCACTTGCAGCAGGATTAATAGGTCTGGCTGACCTCAGGGTGCCATTCTTGGAGGCCAGGAAAAGAAGGAAAGTTTGAGAAAGTATTTCTACATCTAGAGTTGTCCTGGTTGTGATCTTAGAGTCCTTACCAGCAGATAGATGGCCAGAGTGTTTGCATTGCCTACCGCAGCTATTTGGGTGTACTAACTTTCATTCGTCATGGGATTTTACATCTTATTTAACACTTAACTTTGGGGTAGAGGTTTTCGGACACTTCTTGTCTTTTTTATAAATGTAATCTCGTGCCTTTTTGACTCATCCAGTAGATGGTATGTCTTGAAGAGCAGGTGTTTTTTTCCTCTTTATCAGGCAATTGAGTGGAACAGTACTGTGGCTATACCTCACTGCTCAGTGTTTAGATTTTACTGGTTCTGTTACAAGGAGGGACATCAGCGGTGCACCTCAGATATTAAGGGTATTTGCCAGAGATGACAGAGATAACTGACAGGACTGGGTAATAACATGAAGGCAAGCTCCAACCTTTTGTTTTGCCTTTAGGTTCACATCTCTTCCTCAAGGCAGGGCACTGCATTATTTTTAAACTTAGTGTTGCTACATTTTTTCTTTCTATTTTACTAGTTCAAGCCTGTCCTTTAACCACAAGGAAGCCTCTTATCTGTTCTCTGCTCCCTCCTCCTCCTCCCCTTTACACATCTTCACCTACTCAGACATTCCCTGCAGCTCTGATCTCGGAGCCAAACTGATTGTACCTCTCCTGGAAGCATTGTGGGAAGTATGGCTTTGATCCAGGTATAAACTGTAGTATTATTGATTAGCGCAATTGTCCTGGCAACTAAGAAACTTAAGTGAGCTACTTACCGTGCAGTGGTTTTACTCCAGATTCCCAAGATTCATCTGTTCATCAGGAGTTAATGATGCACATTATTTTACTTTTTTACCTTGCCACCGACTCTCCTGCTTTTCCTCTGTCACAAACACCAGCAGCCAGTGTTTGCAGCTGCTTTGCATTGGTACAAAATCTGAAAATGTGTTAGGTCTTCGGAGCAGAATCCTCTTGAAATCAATGTATAAAGGAGGGCAAGAGAAAGCTAGCTCATCTGAGTTATATAACAGAATCTACATCACAACATGCACTTAGAGTAAAATTAGCAACCTTCTGCTAACAGAATAATGAATATTTGTAAAGGTTTGTCATATTATAAAAAGACTAAAGAAAGGAGAAGCCCTAATTGTGTTTGTTAATTCACAACCTCGCCACTATTGTAAGAAAAACTAAATGTGAACAAAGCAATAATCTGCCTCCTTGTATTCTTGGAAAGTAACACAAATGTTGGTTTCCATTGCCATTACTTCAGCACATCCTATCTTAATTACAGTGAGAAGCACAGAGAATAAAAGAGTCATTTCAGATTAGACCAACCTATTGCTTCCTAAGCTTCTTAACATTCATGCTTTCTGGGGATTGTTTTGCTCATTTCTTTTGCTCTTTTCCTTCTCACCTTTGTGAGAAGGAGCCATTGCAGATCATTCCTTTCATTCCGCCCCTCTGAAGGGACTGTGTTCCTTCCTTACCCAGATAGACCCTGCTGTAATGCTCGTGCTACTGGGCTGCACGCCAGTAAGTTTTTAAAGTGTATTGCTCCTGACTTGTGTGTTCATCCTGCTCGTAACATGATTGATTTCAGTCATTGGGCCAGAAATGCCCTTCCAAATTGTCACTGCTTAAGGGCACCACTCAGGGAAAATACAGACACAAATCATCCCCCAAAATAAAAAGGTCATCTAGTATTGAATTAGTTCATTTACAGAACTCTGTGGAATTAGCAATGCACTCTTAAATTGCTCCTTGATTGAGGACTTTTGCCTCATTAATCCTAAACAACCTATGAACACCGTTGAAGTCTAATAGAATGAGGGAGACTTCAGAGACCACGCAGAGATGCTGTGCCATAGGAGCACCAGCCTACTTCGTAAGGCTGAAATGCACAAACTCTGGCAGAGTGTCTGGAAAGCAGCAAGCTCTTTGCTGCCTGTAATGAGAAGGTGTCCCCTGCTTTTGCCACGATAAAGACGTAGAGGCCAAGTCGATAAGTTACCTCTAGATATCCACAGCCTGGGGTTTTGCAAGTATAATCCAGACAGTTCTTAGAGACAGTTGTGGTGGAAATAGGGTGTGTTAGTGCAGACATGGCCATGGCCACTTCAAGACAAGGTAGAGATGCCCCCAGATTTCTTCCATAAGAAAATTAATAGGATGCAATATACATTCTCCCAGTGACTCCTTCCTCCTGGCTCTGATATCATATTTTTCTCATTAAGTTTTCTTCTGGCTTCTTACACTTGCTCCAGTAGATGGTCTTTTAGCTCTATCGCAGTTTTCTGACATTTGCTGTGAGTTATTTTAGTCTTCTCTTTGTTTCTTATTTTTCTTCTTTGTTTCCTTTAAAAAAGAAAACCTGGTTCAGTTTTGCTCTTACCTATCAGAAGTCTGTCCTTGCTGATGCCTGTGTACTGCATCCTTTGAGCTCCCTCGCCGGACAAAGAATTCAGGTAAACCTACAGGTTTTGCAAGTGTTGGCCAGTTTAGAATTGCTGCCAGCTTAATATTGCAGTATTATTTGCTTTCTTCATGTTATTTATTAATATATTCCCCCTCCCCTTTCCCTCCACTCCTTTTACCTTCCTCATCTCTTTCAAGGAAGAGAGGTCTGTCTTGAGTGTCTAGGTATCACCAGTTCACCCAAACATTGCACCTACCTTTGCACATAGAGGCACCACATTAACTCTGTGATGCAATTAGTATTTGTCTTTCCTCACCCATCCTTGTAGATGCTGTTTGTGCCTCTGACCTAGAACTGCACATGTAAATTAGACTGTAAACTCTTTAGCTCCAGGAGCAGGGCTTGTTTTTATGCTACTCTGTAAAACACCTCAGAAAATTTCTGGTGCCGTTGTGAATAATACTGAGGATAATGAGGCAGTTTCCCTTGTTAGCGGTAAAAAAAAATCCTGAAAGTATTGCGAAGGTTGGAGGGAGTTATTAGCTTCCTCTTGCAACTTACCCACAGTCAGCAGGAGCATTCGCTTGGCTTGTCAAGCAGTGAAGGAAGGGCACTGTCTTATTCTATTTGTTTCCCACCTCCCACATTTGTGAGGCACCCACACAGCTGAGCAGTTTGCTTCTCTAGGTGCCTGCACAGGTAACACCCTCTCCCTTTTTTTATTAATGTCAAAAGACATTTTCAGCCCTGCAGGGGACAGACAGCATTACCGTCTGGCCTCATGTTGAGTTATTAATTTAACCAAAAATTTCAATTTCAGATAGCCTGAGGTTAGTCTTCTGCATTGGCAGCCCCTCATCATTGCAGTAGTGTCCCCAGTAATAACCTTTGCCTGCCTCATTACCTTTTTGAATGCATAATAGCACCGTGGACTGGGGGATTAAAATAAGCATGGATAAGAATGGTGCATGGTTGATGGTTGTCTAGGATATTTTATACTGGTTTCTTCATCTGTTCAGAAAAATGACCGTCTGTTCAGCAGGTGACTTATTCTTCAAGGAGTACCAGGGGTAAAAATGCACTTTTTAAAGACCAACATCCTTTTTTTTATTTTTTTTTTATTTTTTTTTAATATATGCATCTGTAATCTCTGTGAACTGGATTGCAGGGTTTTGACGAGGCTGCTATTTGCAAAGCTCTTGCTCCAAGTGCATTAGGTGGCAGAGACTGTTGAAAAGAAAAGTAATTGGTGAAGGACCAAATGTAAAGAAAGAAATCACAGCACCTTTTCCTAAATCAACTTCTAATTGAATTCGTATGCAGTGAAGCTGGGGAGTTTTTTTCCCAGAGGTGTGAAGTACAGAGGTTTCACCACTCTTACAGCCCCAGAAAAGAGAGTGCTCAAACCACATCCTTTACAGAACAACTGTTGCTTCCTTGAGAAGTTTGTAAATCAAGCCTAAGCTTAATGTATTTTTATTCTTTTGAATTTTAATATTGTGGGTGTTTTCATAAAACCAGCATCTCTGTTGCTTGTTTCCTCCACTCAGTCCCAGTTCCCTGTATTTGATGCTTTTGTTGATGGCTGTGATAAGCAGAAGATTGTGATAATGAGTAGTAAATAATTGCTAGACATGGGCAAGCTCCTAAGAAGCAAACCCAAATGTTTCCAGGTAATGAGGAGGGAAATATATCTCTACCTATCTATATATCTATGGAATGGGGATAAAGAACTTGAGAATCCTACTTTCAGAAGTGTTCATCACCCACAAATGGTATGACATTTCCCAAAAGACCTCAGCTTCTAATTAGCACCTTGAAAAAGTCATTTTTTTTCCAAAAGACCCCTGTGTCCCAGCAACTCCCGTTACTCACAAGCGTTACAGATTTTTCAGTTATGTGTGTCTCGTGGGGGATGAGTGGGCAGTGTGGTTTTGGAAGGGATGGAATGTGTATCATATGGGGGGGGGGAGTGAGTGTGGTTTGAAGGTATGTGTGTATCTTTCTGGGCGTGAGTTGCTCCAGGAGCTGCAGGTAGCTTTGACGACACAGTAGGATAAAATAAAGGGAGTTACAGCAGTGTAGTTGTGACTGCTTTAGCAAGAAGAATGGTTTTGCGGGGAGAGGAGTGCTGGGGGAAAAGTATGGTCCATATGGTTTGGTCTTTAGAAAATCATATGGCTGGAGGCAAACCCAAATGGTTGATTTAGGGGCGCCTGCACTGGAAACTTGCCACAGCGCGACAATCGATAGTCGCTACTCGGCGCTTTCATGTCACGGTTTATAGAAATGGTTGGTTTCACTACATTCATTTCATTCAAAACTAAACTAGTTGCAAAGGCTCAGTCATACTAGAGTATGACTCTAGTTCTTGCAATGACCAGAGGCAGCTTGGTGGCACTGGGAATAGTGGTTTCCACGCTACCATACTCACTTGTGTAAGTAGCATACCTGCTTTTGCTGGTGATGGCAGAGGTGCTCCCAGCCCTGCTCCTTTCACTGGTTTGCTGTAAAGTGTTGGAATAATCAAATGGATCATTTCTGCTCAATTACTGTAATTTATTGCCCTGCTGAATCCAGATTTTCTGAATGTTAATGAAAGAAATACCTATCAGACCAGCTCATGCCATTCCATTTTATGACCTTATTAAATCTTACACTTTCTTATCATGCAGTGACAATTACTGGAGTACAGGACAAAACTCCTTCTCTGCATCAGCTGTGGCATGTACGCTCTCTCTTGTCACCAGTACAGGCTGAATGATTTAGACCAAATGAGCAGTCCTGAGAGATATTTTTACCCTCTTGACAGGATTATATAACAAGAGAAAGGCCGTTAACAAATACAAAGGAATAAGCAGAAGGGAGAAGGCAGGTGAAGAAGGGGGAAGTAAATCTTTAGATCTGTCACTTCATAATAAAATAACCTTCATGTTAAGATTTAATGAGCTGGTGATCCCACTAAGGAGGGAGGAGAATACTGTCACCCTGCGCATCCCTGGGATTTTTGGCACAAGACGTACCTGCTAAGCAAGGCAAGACTGGAGAGATGGGGTGTGTGAGTGTACACACAGATACCCAGCGCAGTCTCTCTCCTTAGTGTGAAGTTTCTGCCCCTAAAATCAACCCAGTTCAGAAATGTCTGCCTCTGCAGGCAGAACGAGACTTAGGCTTTCACTACAGTGGTGCAGCGAGACTAAGGGTTCAGTAAATGCCAATGTTTTATTTTTATACACTCCCAGAAATCCAGTGTTACTTTTTTCCCTCATGACAATTTCTTAGCTCTTGCACTGATTTCAGTAGTTGCTCTTCAGCTACCCTTCTCATTAATTCTGCAGGAAAATCACCCTCGTAGCAGGCGTGATTAGGAACTAAGAGCCCTCACTCACAGCGCGGTATGCTTACTGCTGGGGGATTCAAAACAAACCACTTTAATATTTCTGATATGAGGAACCAACCATTTTAAAGGGCCTGCTTTTAAGCTTATTTTGAACTCTGGATTCATCAGAAGGCATTTCTTAAGAGCTAATGATTTATTCATATGTAAAAGAGCCATGCTAATAATGTGGTTTGCCTATTATAATATGTAACTCACTGCTACACTAGAGAGGCAGTTGTTCTGTGCCATCTTATTAATGCAGTCACAGAAAACTGTCGAAGCCATGTTGGTTTTTTTCAGCTGCCTCAGCCCTCTACAGACAGAGGCCTCTCTTAGCTCTGTTACAGCTACAGACCAACCCCTGAGGTATTAGCCACTGTTAGGAAAGGTTGCCTGGGGTCTGAAGAGTTAAAATACTAAGGGTTTATGTAATCTTTTGGAGGGTAGAGGAGTTGGAAGCATTGCTGTATTTGGTTTAGAGAGAGAAATCTGAGGATCTCAAAATCAGATACGTGATGTCACACACACGGTGGAGCACAGAATTACACCCAGTCATCCTGAGTTCTGGTTGAATGCGTTTGTGCTGCTTTGCTCTTGTTCTCTCTTTCCCAGTAGGTTTTACTACTTTAAGCAAGGTCATTCTGCCTTTCTAGCAGTGTAAGACCACCGGGGAATTAAACATTGCACCGTGTGGCACTTTGCAGCCACCAGTGAAGTGCTGTACTCAGTGAAGACAGTCTTCAGTGGCTCTTCACAAAAGAAAACAGCAGCAAACACAGCAGCTCAAAGCGCTCGAGATGTGCCATCTGATGGGCTCTCCAGGTCCCTCCTCTGTCATCTGCACGATGTTCTGTGGTGTGCTTTGAAGCGAGGTGGGGAGGCCATAGAGAAGGAGTGCTGTTTCCTCTGGGTCATCAATCACCTATTTTGAAACGAAGGGTAGGAGGCAACCAGCTCACTTTAGCAAAGTCCGTTTCACCATGCAGTACTTTTTCCTTGGAGAGGACAGAGTACCTTGATCAGATGCTAACCCACATGCTGAATTTTTTACGCACGGCTTTTGGAGTCAGAGTAGGACATGCCAGTGTGACAGTGGTGGGGCTGGATCCTTCATAAAGCCTGTCTGATTTCCTAATGCTTGTGAGAGATTCTCCCACACTGGAAGAAAAGAACAAAGTTACTTCAGGGCAGATGGTTTCGATGGCACCTTAAGAGTGAAGTTGACTGTAAACAATTTCAAGGCAGCAGATCTTGTCTTTAGAGGTGAAGCAAAGCCACGGGTTTTTACTGCCCTCGGGAGGCTCTCGTGGGATTCTGGGAGGGCAGTGCTTCCGAGTGCATTACGAAAATTTTAATTAAAATGGGTGAAAGTCTATAGTAATAATCTTTTCTTTCCTTCCTGTTGAGGGAAGAAACGTAGCATTACAGATGCCTCAACCGTGGGAAATGCCAGGATGTCAAACTGCTGGGTAATTGCCATGTCAAACATCGGTAATCTCTGCAAAATCTAGCAACGCATCAGTGGTTGGCCTTGCTTAGGCTCGGCTGGGCTTTATTTACTAACAAAGCTTTCTGCAGGATTTCAGGCATTGACCGTTACTTAAAGTTTGAATCTGCTGGTGGCTGCTGTTATTTAGTAAATAAAGCTGACAGGGGAAAAAGAGCAAACAAACAAAAACAAAATAAGGGAAAATAGCCTTGAAGCTAAATAAGGTAAATATTGGAATACTAACTACATAAAATTAAACCAAGACCTCGCAAGCAGAAGAGAAAAAATATGCAAAAAAGCACAAACCTCCTTAGCAGAGGACAGATTGGGATTTATTCAGTTTCATTTAAATTAGTCTGTGGTGTCTGTAACCAGGAGTAGTTCTCTCCAGTGTTGCCTCCTGTCACAACAGAAGGGTTCGAGGATTTGAGTAAGCAACCAAATGGCCTTAAAACAAAACAAAACCCAGCCACATGCAGGGAGAGAATCCGTGTCTCTCCTGATCGTTTCTGTCTCTACCAACCAAAGGCACCCCTCCTACCACTGGCTCCATTAACAGCTGTTGGGAACGTACCGTAACAAACCGTAACAAAACAGAGCCCTGGGGAAATCTGATGTCACTAAACAAGGCTGTGACCTGGTCAAGGGACCAGCCATGGCTGTAGTGGGGCAGGCAGCTCATTGCTTCATTATTCCTCACAGCTTCTGTAATTAGTGCTTCTAAATTCTGTGAAGTCAGAGCAGGACTGAAAATGAGCCAGTGGGATGCATTGTACGTGGAGCTGAAGCACGTCAGCCCCCTTAGATGAGCTATCCCACGTTAAATGACCATAGGGTTCTTTTCCTAGATATTTGCTTCACAAAAACCCTTTACTTTGTAGGAGGATGTTAAAAGTTACAGGAAATGATATCATTTTGCAATTACATCGAACTCCATAATTCTACAGTAATTCAGTTGCCAGTGGATTTGGGGGACTGAGCAGCTGCCGCCTTTCTTGGCTTTCAAGGCCTCATTGAAGTGGTGTCGGTTGTTCAATTATCGCTGGTGTATTTAGGCTTGAAGTAAAAGGAAAGTCTGTTGAAATGGTACGTTGTTAAATGCAGTCTTTCAGAACTGTTTGAAAATTGAATCTACTTTACATAATAATTTCCGATATGCTTTACAATAGGTGAGTTTTGGTCCTTCCTTTGTGTGGAAAATATTACCTTAGCTTTTTTTTTTTATTATTGATTTTCAGAATAGTTCCCTTTCCTGCACCACCTCCCAGGCTTTTGTCGGTAGCAGAAACATGGGCACGAGGCTGGTGAAACACCACTGCCTGCCCTGCTCTGAGCGCTGCTCTCTGCGGAAGGAAGCAGCGTTTATTGTGCCTTCCTCAGTAAGCAAAGGAATGTAGTGAAAGGAGGACAGGAGGGCTAAGCAGGAGTTCAACTCCAGCCTACTTGCTGGAGCTGGAGGAGCAGTGCCTCCAGGACCAGGTTTTGGGACAATCCAGTAGTTGGGATATTCTGTCTAAATCTCATCTGTTACTAGTTTCAGAACACAGACTGTTGGATTTCAGAGCCCAAAATGACTTTACTAGTCAGGATAGATGGGACCCTCGCTGTATTAAATAACATTTATTAGTTGTTTGCATGACAGTTTAGATCTCCACCTTCTTTCAGTTGTAGGTTTTATCTTCTTCCTGCAATGTCACCCAGCTTTCACTATCTTCAAAGACAGATCATTGCTTTATTATACTTGAGCTTGTGAGCTGACATTCTACCTGAGTTCAGAATGGGTATCTGTGAACAGCACATGTTTTAATAAGCCTTAATTCTTCAAAAATCCCTAAGTATGTACAAGATGAGGGGAATGAGAGTAATTAGAATTTTAATTGCATCAGTAAAGATTACCTCCTGACTGGCAGGGGGAAGATACTGATTCTAATAGGGGGTTAGGTAACTGACTGGTGGAAAGAAAATGAATTAGCCTCAGTATGGTAACAGGAATATCAAGGTTCTTTGCTAATCTCAGAGTTCATCAAGAACTGTGCAAGGGGAGGGAAGAGGCTGGGGGTGGGGGGTGCCACAGAGTACGGGCAGTTACACAGTGTCCCAGGTAGTCGTTTGCTCTAAGGCAAAGGGGGATGTTTTTAAAGCCAAAAGCTCTGCCAGGCTCCGTGCTCCCTCTGGCTTGGTACTGTAGCCCGGTACAGACCAGATGGGTAAAACGGAGCTGGAGAAGGTGAGCAGAGGGAAGTGTGTCCAGTCACCGTGCAGCTGAGTCCGGAGCTGGGGACAGAAGCTGTGGGGACAGTCACTGTAGTGATGGCTGTGTTTCCAGCAGGCTTAGCAGCGCTGTAAACGAAGGGGAATATAAATGGGGGGGGTTGGGGGTGTGTGTTTCAGGACTAAGGAAGGGGAGGCTGTTGTTTAATTGTAGCCACACCTTTCTCAGAATTCTCCGGTGGTCATACTTCGTGACTTCACTGACCAGTACAGAGCTGTATCCTTGGGAGCCACACGGAATAAAAACAGTGAGACCTGCATTGCAGCGTTGGGGTTTGGTGTCTGCGTGTGGCGGCTGACACAGAGTGAGGAGGCTTTCATGGAAATGTGCTACTCATGCCAGTTGGGCTGGAAAGAGGTGGACCGTAAATGTACGGTCAGATGACTGTGTGACTCCAGAAGGGGATGCTAGGAGCTTTGCAAGGTGATAATCTGGTTCTCAGAAAAATCTAATTTTGTGAAGGAAGGAAAGCAATTTAATTTGGCCACCAAGAACAAGATATGACTCCTTTATTATAGCAGTAATAAAAGCAAATTCATTTTATTAATGGAAAATTCCCTGGTATTTTTGGGTCTTGCCTCCATTTCTGATGTACCCGAGTGCAGCAGGGCATGAGACGTGGACTGGGGAGCTGTGGGTGGGTGGGGGGATGTGGATGTAAATAACAGAATGCCACCCTGCTGCTGCGGCCACTGGACACTGTTCTGTTCCCAAATAATCTGACAGCAGCCTCTACGAGCAGTATCGTTTCTAGGTGGCTGTTCATTAATCACAATGCAGTGAACTTCTTACAATAACTTAGGTTATTTCTCTGCAAACATAATTAATCATGAATAATTTTACAATGAATCTCAAAGGCAGTTAACGTGATAGTCCTATTTATTATAAAGGGTGGCCATTACATTATATGGTGTGTGATATCTTGGATGATAACAATTTAAATTCATGTAATAAAATGTTTGAGGGATAGCTTGATTTATAACAGCTTGTCCCCTGCTACGTATATGTGAATAATCCATTTTATCACATCTCTCTTAAGGGGAGCGCAAAATCTGGAGTCTCGTTTTGTCAGGTTAATGTGTCGGTAGCTGATGCTTTATTGTATGTGCTAATGTGACACGGTCACGGCTCGAGCGTAGATCAAATCCACCCAGAACAGGGCTCTGTCCTATGGTTCTGTCTCACCTTTTAGTCTTTGTTGTTGTAAAGATGCCATCTGGCTCTGATGGCCATGGGAAGGATTTTAAGAGGGGCTACATCACTCTAGCTGACACACTGCAGTAAAGCTGACAGTAGCCAAGTTACTACAGAACCAACCCCCAAACCTGCAGCGTTGCACTGGCTTAACCCAAGGGCCTGTCCTTCCCACTGCCTTCTCCCCACACGGGCCACAGGCAGAGCCCCCACACACGCAGATAAGCAGAGACGCTGCTGGTGTTCGCTTGCCACCTTCCTTGTCAGGTTGCAGCGTGTCGGTGACAGCTCCTCGGTAATCAGCAGTGCTCTGATTGCAGGACTGAGAGCTCAATTTGCTGGTATTTCTATTCTTTTAAGTGGGTCTAGGTTATGAGCTCATCTATATGGGGAGGATTAATCAAGACAATGAGTTCTTATCTGGTGCCTCTCAGTAAAGGGTACTACAAATGAAAAGATGACATTTCCATGGGCAATGGAACAGAACCCACAGCTTTGTTTCCAGTGATGCAGGACTCAAGGTGCAACCACGTGCTGGACGTAGCAACAGAGCCGTGTGCATTTTAGAGGGACTTGTCAGTGCACAGAGAGGGTCTCACTATTCCAGCTTGCAAAGTGACCAGCAATACATGTTGCTTTTGCAGTGTGAAGGACAAAGATGAGCTAGTCCTGGAGCAGGGCCTGTACACGTGCTCAGACAAATACAGGCAGCATCTTGGAGAGATACCTTAAATCAGATTTTAGGTAGATGGTAACTGGCATTCTTTGGCTTGTAGTTCAGACCAGCAGGAAAGCAGGATGAGATTCCTGAATTATTTCAGTATTGTCAGTAAAGGGTGAACTTCAGTTCTGGTCCCAATCTGCAGATTTTGCAATTCTCAGGAAAAAGCTGCCCAGCATGGACTCCCATACAAGGCTCACCAGTGAAGCATCCCAAACACTCTTGTCAATATTTTATCACAGAAATTGATGTGCCACTCGTACATTAAGATGTCAGTAAAAGACTCTTTATTCATAAATAACTGATATGCAGTAATTTACGTCTGTACATTTATCTTCAAAAGGCTACAGCCATACAATTTTTGCAAACTCTACATAAAACATCCAAACTGTCCGTTGTTACTTTTTCAGTACAATATAACACAGCTGTTTGGCATTACCAAATATATATATGTATATATATTTATATATCTACATGTGCTGAAAAAAGAAGCCAGTGCAGCCTTTTCCAAGGAGTCTTTCCCAAGTATTTTACTGTACAACATTCAGAATTTACATTGATAGAACAAGGCACAGAAAGTGTGGTATGAAGCCAAGGCCATGCTTTTTATTTAATGTTCTTTTGTCTCTCTTCCCTACTCCTTCAGCTTCATACTAAAGAAAGCATTCAAACCTCTGCTCTTTTTTCAGTTCTAAACACACTGAAACCGTGGGGAGAAGGGGGGGAGAATGCTCAGTCACATGAGCAAGAGCCAACATTTCAGAACCTATTAATTGCAAAAATAAAGGAGCAGAAGAGAAAATAGGTCTCTCTAGAGGAATATTTGTGGGGTTTTAGCTTTTAAAAAAATTATTATTTTATATTTGATTAGGATGAAGCTCCCCCTCCCCTTTCCACCACAAGGCTGGTCAAAAGCTTTGGAAGTTGAGAATGCGATGGGAATTGTTCAGTTAGCTCTCATCGTGCATAACACTGTTTTGGTCTCACCAGACTGACCAGCGTCACCTTTACTTCATCCGAATTACCAAAAGGTGCACACTTAGGGTTGTGTATCAACGTATAATATAAACTGAGATCAGCACTCGCCGTGGGTGTGAGTTTGATTACAAGGTAGGAGGAGGCAGCTACATCTCCCAAGCCACAAATTACATGATGTCAGTTTGCTGTTGCCAAGTATATCCCAGAAGATGTACGTGCCACAGCCCCTGTGAGGCGCGTGTGTGTGTACTGCTTACTGACTCATCGGGGAACCTGTAACGGTGTCGTAGGTTTAGACTGAAAGGGGAAAGAATGCAAAGTCTATAGCTTCCTGTGAAAATATTCCTCCCTCGCCCTCCAAGTCCAGTTCACAACAGAGGGAAAACTGAAGGAACTGCTTGCAAAGATCAGCCTAAGGTTAGTAGTCCAAATTTCAGTCGGGGTATACCACGTCTTATGGGTTTTTTTGTAAAATGCAAAAACAAAGCTTCAGCCAGTTCTAAGTGAGGGTTTTGTAGGAAACATCCTTGTTTTCTGTGGCAAATACACTTGCTGTTAGGTCCGTGTCGTCCCCCTCCTACTGTATGAGGAAAAACTTTAGCCAGGCTTGGTGCAGAACACCCTTAACTTCATTTTGTGCTACACATTTCCCTTTTGGGATTAGACAGTAAGATTTATATACAGAGACCAGATAACACAGGGGTTTGACATCTTAAATCTGCAGAAGTACACTCTCGACCAAGGTTATCACATCAGGGGCAGACAAACTAAGCAGCTGCTGACAAAACCACAGCTCTACAGTAGGTGAGTGTCTAATCCCGTTAGATTACAGCACACTACATTACAGACCAGGGATGGGTCATCTAAGCCCCCTATCCCTTAGCTAAATTTTCACAAGTGATTTCAGCTCTAGTTACCCTGTGACAGCAAGGCAAGGAGGCTGCCCATTGAATCCCAGCTCTCCGGGACTCCCTTGTAAAGCACAAACCAGGTACTTGATACAACTGAACAGCTCAGTTAAAAGCAGCTCTTGCAATAGCTTGAAAAGTACAGTACACCCCTACCCACCCAAGCCCCGGACAAGAAACATTAGCAGAATCTGTACTATCCACCTCTAATACAAATATATAGTGGCAAATCCCTAGACATTGATTTAAGTTCGGACAGAACAGAGAACATGGATACCCACAGTTTTACTTGCAACGCGTAGAACATCAGTTCTGTTTTGTGCATCGTGGACACTGTTGCTATCAAACGATTCTCTAAGTGATTCTTTAATCTTAGAGTGATTTATTAATTTTTGCCCATGTTGGAAGGGAGATTTTTGCTACCATTTATGGTACTCTTGGCAGTGAGAGAAAAGAGCCAGGCTGCGCCTTAAGTCGTTCATTGTCTCTTGCCAGCGTACTGAGTTTTATTTGTGGCTACAGGTATTGTGTGTTGTATACCTTGTATTTTAAGTTAGTTACAGTATTGGCTCAGGAATCCTCTATGCTTTAAGTCGTTTTAACTAGATACATCTTTCTTGGCTATATAAAGATTATGTGCCATTTGACGTGCTGCTGCGGGAGAACCGCCAGCCTCTCTGGAGCAGGAATAGGGTCAAGAGAGTAATTTTGCCAAAGCACATGCCCCAAATGAACAACCCCTAGAAAAGATTCTTCGGTGGGTTTAAGGTGGAAAAGGGTCTCAGTGAATAATGCCACATAACTCTACTGCTGTGCAAAAAGTGGGAGAACTTCTTCGGTATAATGCAAATTGGTTAAAGAAAGGCTGAAAGATAAATCTTCTGGTCATTCACAGCTGTTAAGGGCTTGGAAATAACTTCCCGGTTTCCACTCAGTTAATTGCCATCCAAGAATCAAGGCAGCCCTTTGCTTAAATCTACATTGTACAGGCAGAAACAGATGGAGAAAAAAGAAAGGTTAAAATAGTGACCAGAAGTCCACGAGAGTTCCTGGCTGAGTTCAGCTTCACTGTATATGTAAGCTGCATTTTCTGTACTGGAAAATATGACCTGGAATCGATCAGTTACTGACTGGTTTAAAACTCTCCTCTAGCACTACCTTTCAAGTGACAAAAAACCCCGGACCTTTGGTATGATGTTAATAGTGCGTAGTCCTAAGCAGAGATCCCTGGTTTAGTGATTTATGCTGAATAAGCTTCTCTCTTAACCTGCTGAAAGCAAGCGGGGTGCAGGCCCGTGGAGGACACCAGCAGCTGTCAGAGCTGAACATAACAACAGCAGTAGTGCCCTGCATTTAAGAGAAGTGGGTTGATATCTTTTCATCTATTACAGAATGCCCAATAAAATGTTTGTGGGAGTACATTTTGGCTTTACTGGGCTTGCGCTGGTAGATGAAGTTGAATTTAAATCCACAGAGCAGGGTTCCTCTCCTTCTGGCTTAAAGGATTTTGCTGTAAACTGGTAAGACTGCAAAAGCAGCGTTGTAAAAACTGTAAATTAGTTTCACGACGCTGCAGCCTGGCGGGGCTCTGAAGTGCACCGTTCTGGTGACAAAATCGTAAGTCATCTTTAAAATGCACCTATTGGTCTTAAATGACTCACAGCACAGAAATAGCTGGGAAAAGTGCTTAGGAGATGAAAATGTACTGGGGAGATTCTTTGGTGATGTGAATTCAAAATGGCTATTTCACCATCTCAGACTCGGGGCAGCTGGCTGGAATCCTAAGTGCGTAACAAACACTACATCTCTCTTGAGTGTATGAAGAGATCTTTGAAATACTTTTTTTACAAAAGATGTAATTTATAAAATAAAGGAAAGGAATGAAATTTTAATTTCTGGCCTCTAATCATGCTTCAGATGCTCCTTTACATCTGTGTTTTGGAGCAAATAATATATATATGTAAACAGAGTTCCAAAAGAAATCTTTTAAACATAGATGTTAAAAATGTGCTTCTGGAATTTTAAGATTGCTAATGCTGCTCAACATATCTGTTTATCCAGCATTTGCATACAGATTGTAAACGATCCCTCTGAGAACGCTGTATTCCAAAGCGTACTCGCAGCAGGCTGGGGGGAGCTGGCAAAAGTCAGCTGCTTTCTGCCATAGAAAAGAGGAAGCAGACATTCATCATCTTCTTCTTGCATCGTTTAGCTGTTTGTAAATGGTGACAAAAATCCATGTGGCTGCCTCATTTCTAGGGTAGCAGAAGCATTTACCTAAGAAAAGTTTTAGTTTCTTGATCTCTAAAACCAACGCTGTGCAGCAAGGGAGAACTGGCATAAGCCTCTACCAGTGAAAGTGCAAAGTGCTGTCAGCATCCTCCCCTGCTGCCAATGCAAAGCAACAGAAAGCGCGTCTGCAAACAGCATCGCTGCACCCGACGGCCGGTGATAAGAGACATGCTGGGGACAAAGGGAATAGACGAAAAACCTGTATCTGATTTTTCCACCCTGAAGTTTAACTTCCTTTCTTGCTGTCCAGTTACTGCCTACCACTGTCCGCCACTGTCACAGAAAACAAGTACTTTCCTTCTTAGGAGATTTTGGGTTTGAAATTATTTTGACATCTGCTCTGTCTGCTCAGTTGTTGGTTTTTTTTTCCTTCCACTACACTTTTTTCATCTCCGGTTTTATTTTCTGGACACTCAGCATCTATTGCCTCGTGTAGTTTACCAAGTAAAGGCAGGCAGGGTCTTCTCTGGCACCCTGCACTCTCCCACAGGTGTTTCTCGGGGCTCTGAGCTATAGCAAGATCTTAGGCCTCGGTAATTGATACTGAGGCTGGGAACAGCGAGAAAGGGAGGGGCTGGAGGAGCTGCCCTCCTGCTGACAGGTGGGTTATGAGTCACTCCATCCCCATAAAGAGACCGAAGTAGAGATGATACGGAGAATAGCAGCAAGGATGTTCAAAGAAGTAGAATACAGCAGGGTTTTCAGCCTAGACAAGAGCGTGAGTGGAAAGGAAATGCGAGAGAAGCCCGTAAATGAATGCGTAATACAGACAGGGGGAGTCGGTGACAGCTCCTCCCTCTTCCTTCTCACGCAGAACTCGGGGAGCCCGGTGCCGCTGTTGGGCAGCGCGTGTTAGCAGGAGGAACACTGGGAAAGGAAGGGCTGTATGAAAATGCAAAAGCAGTCTGTGGCACTTGTTTCTCCTGAGTACTCTCCGTGAAAGCCGAGTGTTCCAGGGGGCTCCAAAGGCATTAGTCAGGTTTTGAAGGACACTATCAGTGATTCTTGGACACAGTGGTCCAGAGGCAACCTGCTGCTGAGGAAGTCCTTTAGCCCAGGACCTGCTTCTTACCCTGTTTCCCTAACCTTTTCATCCTGGTCACTATTAAGATATATGACACAAGACTAAATGGGTTTTCACCTGACCTCGTCTCAGACTCAGGTGTACAGGTCGCTAAGGTCACATTCGAAATGCGGGCTGGAGGTTGGGTTGCTGTTTCAAGCCCCATTACTGGTGGGAAAAAGTTAAGTAAGTAGTAGTGTGGCATCTCTAGTCCATTTAAACAATACAGGAGCAACAAAAGTATCAGGTTAGAAAATGTCAGAGATTCACCAAGGTAAGAACAGTAACAGAGAAGCTGCTATAGCAGAAGGGAAGAAAACTGAGGAAACAAAAGCTGAAGGGAACCAGCAACGCTCTCCTGAGCAATGCAAAATTAAAATCTTGCCTCAGGCCAGAACCATTTCTTTCTGGCATCGTAAGAAACTTTGCCATTTTCCCCTTTTGGGTCCGTCAGCTCAGACACTGGACTGCACCGGGTTTGGGATCTAGCCTGGATTTTGCTGCACAGCCCTGCTCCCTTCAGAGGGAAGGCCCTTGGAGTTGGAGGAAGTCCATCCAGACAGCTTCTGGTTTCTGTCTCTGGGCTTTGCCACGCAGTCCCTGGGCAGGGGGGTGTCACTGCACATAGAGGTTTTTCAAAGCTACCCCACTCTTGAAAGTAAACACTGTGCATTTCCTGAGGAAAAGCTTTAGCATCTGAGCTCCACACAGCAGCTCTTTGACCCCAGATGCTGCGTGTAGCTCGCACAGATTTGGAAAACAAGATGAGAAGATAGACACAGCTCTTCGGAATGACGCGAGTGTGTTCCAGCACCTGCAGGGCAGCACTCGGGTCGCTGTGGTGGCAGCCAGCCTAAGCCAGTTAGAAAATTAAAACTGCTTCTGAGGAGAAGCTGAGCACAAATTAACTAACGGAGAGTGACTGTAGCTGGTTTCCCAGACAACGACCGCTCACTGAAACTCCACCGCCTTTCTGCGGATGCCATTCTCTATTTTTTAAAATTCATGACATTTTGTCCAATGAAGAACAGGTTTCTGAGGAGGAGGACTGGAAGTCACTAGAAATATAATTCAAACACAGATAGGGCCATGTGCTGCTGAAAACAGTGACAGCTTGCTGCCAAATAAGCTGGTATTTTTGTCTCAAGTCTTAAATATGCTTGCAGCCATTATGATTTCCCAGTGCAAACAGGAACTCATGTCAAGCTGCATGAAATACTAAAGTGCAGAAGATGTTTGGGGAAGTCTAAGTATTTATAAGTCTTAAGACTATTCCAGCCTGCTGAGCTGGGAATGCAGCGAACTTTACAATTTCAGATCGGCAAGAACAAGCAAAACATCAGGAATCGTTCATCATACTTTTCAGAACTGGAATCCTGGGTGAAGAGAGAGTTTCAGATTATTGCAGATTTGCACACTGAGTACCTACCCTGTGGCCTATCAATGCTGCTCTCGGACAAACGCGGCGGTAAAAACCCCAGAATGCTCATTTCAATTCGCTGCATTTCCACGAAGTCTTGGGTATGTTCCTGTTTATACTGCTTGTGTTCCTGCCCCTAAACCGCCAGCCTAGGGCCAGGGTGAATGAGCACCTTGACTAATTTTAAAGACTCTAGAAGTAAAACGATGGTTACATTTGGTCAGTACCTGTTCCACCAGGACACTCACAGTGACAGCTCTTTTTGGTTCAGTTGAAGTAATAAATTCTTTTTCTGTGCTATGTATAAAAAAACAGAAGACTCGAGCTAGATTCTGGGTTTGGTGGTAACGTGTTTGGAACTAAGCCGAGTGTTAACACGGCTTTATAGCCTCTGAGATGGCCAAACTTTACGAGGCAAGCAAGCCAATTTTTGGCAGTACCGTGTGGGGTTTATTGTTCCAATCCGAAACTAAACCAACATTAAGCGGTGCTGATTGACTTCACCTTTACTTTTAGTTTAGCCCCAGAACATGAAGTAATAAAAAAAAAAAATGTAAACTTGCTAAAATGGGGCTGGAAATTTCCTGTGTTCTATTTGGTTATTTAAATCCACCCCCAAAGAAATATTTTTTGACTAAGTAGAAAGTTTTCAGACCGAGAACTTCAGCAAATTTCTCCCACGTATGCACACGCTAATTTCCCAGAGAAGGATTTTGTTCTGTTATTTTGCTAACAGAATAGGCAGGAAAGTTCTGCAGCAAATGTACATTCATGAAGGGATTGAATTTTTAAAAGAAATTGTTTGGAATACACATCTTCTCAATTAAGTAGTCACGAGATCATCTGATTCCTCAAACATCTGAAGCAAATAAGGCCAGATTTTCAGTTTTCCTGTAGCAGGTACAAAGTGACAACACGGTGCTACCACGTGACGTTTCACACCTTTCTTTGAGCGTGGTAAACTAAGAGATACAGGACAAAGGGGGCTCAGGGCCCCAAGAAGACAAATCTTTAAACTTGGATTAACCTCTAGTGCCTCTAAAGAGTCCAAATCGTGTCTGCTGATTTCCATCAGGCAGTATGTTAGTGTCACTCTTCCCTAAATCCATTGTGTCATCACATTTACCTTTTATGGCTCTGTATCTCACTCCTTCCTGCCCCAGGAATGACAGACGTGCAGTTTTGGTTTTGACAGTAAAACATGAATTTTAAATGCGAGAGGACAGGGAGAAGCTTGTGTTGTCCTTATTAGTGAGGTGATTTTTAATAGGGCTGCTTCTGCTCCTCAAACTGAAAACTGCTTTGTGGAAATGAGTGTCTGTTTCCGTGCACACTGTGCAGAAACCCTGATTGCCTCCCTGCCACAGCCACTCTCTAGCCAAAGCTGCCCATCCGTTCTTGAGTGGAAACGTGTGACTAGAGTCCATTTTGTCTGCTGTAGTTGAAATCAGGCTCCTCAATCTCAGGTTCTGTTATGTCTGAGATTTTGGAGTGTGTCCTTCCTATTTCTTCCAGGGCACAGGCCAGGGAGTCAAGGTCACCATCATGCTGATGTCGGGCTTCCCAGAGGTCCAGGATGACAGCAGATGGACTGCTCTGTGTAGCAAAATAGGAGAGATTCCTAAAAGGAGGGGAAAAAAAGGGGACACAGGGAGGTTGAGGAACAGTATTTACTGTAGCTACCATGGCAGAGAAAGTGCCCTCTTGTGCCTGGCACTGCAGATGTGTGTGAGAACCAAGAAACCTTCAGCAAGATGGGACACACTGGTGCATTCACTCTTCCTAATGTCACTTGCTCAGTTTAGCAGGAGAATGAACAAGGGACTTTTATATCCTGAGGTACATAAATGCTGGCCAGCAGTACCGGTCCTGGAAAGCATCATTAGTGAACCTCGCGAGGGTTTGTCACGCAGAGGAATGCTGTAACTTAAACTGATGCTCGTGATTATGTGAAGATGAGACATCTCTTCATGCGTCCATTTCTGTTTTAGTAATATGAAGTTTTAGGACTTTGTTTTACCAAATTCTTTGTATCATGCCTGCAAAGTGTTTATCTTAAACTCAATATACTACAGCTCCTTCTATTTATGGGCTCTGGACAATCAAAAATGTTTCTGTGAGCAAGCTGCCTCCACCAATTCGATTTAGCCACGTAAGAAAAGCAAAATAAGTAGTACAATTTTTTTTTCCCAGTACTTTTCAGTTTTAATAATCATATTTCTCCTACCTGTAGAGCATGAATTTCTTTTTATATATGCCTTTTCCTTTAAAAAAAGGAAGTGCAAAATGTGTAATTCATTTGGGAATACAAACCACAGAGGTAGAACGGGGCATGGGGGTTATTCAGAGGAGAAAACAGCTTCTGTACTTAGCAGCTCCTGCAATGTCTGAACTACAGCTTATCCTTGAGAGCGTGTTAATTACTAAGCACACATCTTTAATACCAGCAAACAAGCAAAGAAAACCTTAGCAGCAGCAGATTATTGCCATTGCACATGGAAATGTTCACCTTTCCAAACAGCCTTCGCTTACCTGTTAATGCTGTTTTTCTGTGCCAGCATCTGCCAGTCTTTGCCTTTGGCGTTGGGTGTGTCAAACGTGGCGCAGATTCGCTGTCTGATAGAGAAGGGGATTTTGAACGCTTTCGGACCCAGCTGGGCAGGGAAGTTGCTGTCATCGTGTGCGAAGAAAGTGAAGGTGTCTCTCTCATTCTGCACAAAGTAGAAGAGCAGAGCAGTTAGTGAGGGCATAAAAAACAGAAAGGCACATGTGTTTCTAGCTCTTCAGTTGCTGAAGTAATATGGACACATACATTTCTCATTTGTGTTTTCTTTTAGAAACACCTACATTCCGTAAGTACCTCAGTTCTTCCATGTTAGAAATCTTTGTATTCCAGGTCCTTTTGTAGGTCTGGCCCATTCTTTTCCTATGAACTGATGCCAGTCTCGTGTACCAGTCACATTTCCATGCACTATTTGTTTCGGTGCAACGCAACATAAATATTAAATAACAATGCTGCTATAGTCTCTTCATAGAACACTTATGACCTCCCCAAAGTCAGCCATGCAAAGTAATAGGGGTGCTGTAGATCTATCGCGTGGTCTCACCGCTTACATTAAATATGCAGAGCAATAGTAGGTTTCCATACCCTGCACATGTGAGATAAGCAGTTGGTACCCGCTTAGCTCAGGACATTTGTAAAGCAATGAGCATTTCACGTATTCAATTGTTAATTTATCTATTTACTTCACAATCAAATTATCCTCACTCTTCAATCACTTTTTGACATAGGCACGAGAAAGCCCTTCCACACTAGAGTTCCATTTGAAGACAGAACTGTAACATGCTCTGGGGACTTGTGGGCAGATACGGCCATTTGAAATAAAGTAAGAGGGGAAAGAAAGCAGCAGCACCACTGTATTGAGATAGACGGAGAATGACAGAAGCTTTTTGTGACATAACAAAGAACTGGGAAAATGCCTGGCTGTATTCTGAGGATGTTTTCATGCAGAAGGTGGTTGTGGTTTTCTTGTTTAGTTGCTGCATTCTCTGCATAGTGCATTTAGCCCTGGACATGTCTTTCCTCCAGAATTAATCAACAAAGATGCTCAATAGTTAAAAACAGATGCTCAAGTTTTCATTGCCATAGGACACTGATTTCTGCTGGAGGTGGAATCTGTAAGGCCCTACATACCTGTTAGTTTTGAACAGGGCATGAGAAACTACACCGAGAGAACAAAACTGGGGAGGGATCATGTCACAAAAAGGAGGGAGAACACTGTACCTCGAGAATGGATGTCTGGATCTGCAGGATTTGCTCGTGGCCCTTGACCTGTCGGACGCAGATCTTGCAGGAGAGCTGGGTGGTCGCGGGTGTGTAGCGCTCCAGGGAGAAGGCGCAGTGCAGCGGCTTGGGGCTGCTGCACCACACGCGAGAGAACGGCACCTCCTGCCAGAGCAGCGAGCCCACGGGAATGCGGAGCGGGGCGAGAGGGACAGAGAGAGAGAGAAGTTGTGACCATCACAAAGTAGGAGGAAAATCCTTATTTTTTCTTTGCAATACGTTTTTACTAAAGCCCTACAAACGCAAAGTAGAACAGAACTAATAAAGGGTGATTCATTTGGTAAATACGAAGATGTCACATTTGCTGAAAGGTAAGATTTCATTCAGTGACACCAATGACGAGACGCTCTCATCTAAAATGAAACTTAGGAAGGATGCACTTTACTTACTCCTCCCAGGCAGGGGTCAGAACTCTTAATGTGCGATTCGGTTGCGATCTTTTCTGTGTCACTGAAGAAGTGAGCCCTGCACCAGTGATCTGGGACCACAGCTTCAGAGATCAGCATCACCCCATACGTGAGAGTACAGTCAAGACTGAACTAGGGGGAGTAGCACTGTACTCCAAGCTGATAGGCAGTTTACTGCTTCTGAAGCGTCTCGGGCTGTCTGTAATGAAGCACTAAGTGATAATGATAAGCTCTGCGTTTAGATCCTGAGTTGGTAGCCAGAGCAAGATACCAACAGCGATAAAGAAAACATTAGCAAAATATTAGAAGTGGAGCAACTGTAATTAGATTTTTCCAGAGTAATCATCTCTGCTTTCATTCAGAGTGGAAGAATCACTCAGCTGAAAAGAACGATAGGAAACGTAGAACAGGGCAGCAAAGCATGCTAGAAGGATGAGCATTTAAAGCATTCCAGAAATGCTTTCTGTTTCATTCTCCCTTTCTAGTTAAGTTCCTAGCAGACAGAGGGAATGTAAATCATCACATAGCTACAGACACTGGATCCTCCAAGAGACTTGGGGCGCTAGGAAGACAGCTGCTTTTAACCCCCAAAGGTGCCCACAGGGCTTCTTAACATGCCTGTCGCAGCCTCTTCCTGCTCTAACACCCAGCCCCTTTTTAAGGGTTCCCCGTAGTTACTTGTGAGCGTGGTGGGAAGGATGCCAAGTGCTCAGCATCTGCTCTGCACGATGGCCAGGACAAACAAACGCACTTAGCATAGTCTGGAGAAAAGCTGACTACCACCTGCCATTAACTGCTTTTATGCCACAGTTTCACATGATTTATTCATCTCTTCAAGCCCTAAAGCAGGATCTTTACTTATCTGAGAAATCATTAACATAAATCTTTCCTCATCGTGCTGTCTGATAATGGTTTCATTTGGAGGACCGAACAGGCAGTTATGGAATAGACTCTTCCCAGTAGTTCTTGGCAGCCAGAACAGCCAGCTTGTTTTTAAAGTATGCTATGCAGGAGACAAAACAAGTAAACACTGGGAGAAACTCCACGTGAAGAAATAGGCTCTTTAATATATAAAAAGACTGGAATCAAATCAGAGCTGTCAACAGAGTTGGGACATGCCACTAAACACTTCAGGGAGAGGCAATACAAAGTTGTGCTTCAGTTTCTGTTAGAAACGGATTCTCAGCTGGCCAGGTCACCCAAACCATCCTCAGCTATAAAGTGTAAATATGTGTCTGGGTCTGCACCAGCACCATGTCAGACCCCTCTCTCAGCAGAGGCTTTGCACGTGTTTGTTTTCAACCCCGAGTGGCTGCCGAGAGCAGGGTCAGCATTCTTCTCTGGGTTAGGGCTCCCCCATCTGACTCTCTAGTTTTGGTTGGTTGGTTTTATCTTGCAAAAGAAATGAAACAGTTACTTTGGACTGTGCCATTTATGTCGGATCCAGCAACACAGGGAGATTAATACAGAGAAATCTGCATTGGCTGTCGTGCCTTGTTTTAACAGCACCTTGCCGCTCAGTCGGGACTGGAAACTCTGGACTGTTCCTTGCCAACAGAAAACAAAAATACTCGAGTTTAATAAATATACCACGAGTACTATTTTTATCTGGAGAGTTTGAACACAGCATTAAGTGCTGAACTGCACACAAAGTATTTTGAGGCCTCCGTGTCCCTCTCAGAATTTTGCATGCACTAGGGACTCACAACCAGAAAAGGAAGTGATGCCCCAAAGAAATCACAACTCTGCAGGAGTAATCCTCCCCAGATTCTGACCGACAGAGAAACAGGGAGGCTAGAGTAGCAAAACCTCTTACTCTGGTTACCAGTGAAGTTGTTTGCAGACCATTGTTTTGTCCGGGTTATTTTTCCTTCCTCTGAATTCAAATGTACACGGATAAAAATTGACACGTACCTGACATGCAGTAAATGGTTTAATTCTCCAAAGGAAAGGAGGGATATCAAGGACAGATATCTGAAGACTGAAGGTATTCCCTCTGAAATGCAAAAGTTTTGGTTCCTCCAATAATTGCCCTCCTTGGAGTCTTTCATCCGAAACAACTTCCTGCAACAGCAGAGGAGGAAAGAATTTTTTCAGTATTGGGAACAAATACAAAATCCATTGAAAATTCTGCTCGTCAGGAAGGTGCCTTGTTCACCCACAGCACGCCAGGCACAGCAGTGCAGTGTTTCTCTCACGGGCCAGCTGATGGGTGTTGGCATTTACGGCTCACCACTGGTGTTAGAAGAGTGGCTCGGGCATCGTCACCTCTATTTCCCTGTATGTGATGATGGCACTTGTGACATTGAATTTTCTTTTGGCTACCTCAGCATCAATACTCACATAATTTCAGACTGGGAGCACAGTACCTGAAAGGAAACTTTAAAGGGTAGTGGCTGTCTTCACCTTTTGGGCTTTCAGGTCAAGGCCAGCCAGTTTTCCTTTTTACTGAATGTTACTCAAGTTTGATTGTTACTATTTTATTGCATCCCACAGGATCGCTGTTACAGAGGAGAAGTTTACCAGCAGCTCACTAACCCAGAGAGCTCCTCAACAACAGCATAAAGAGGGAAGACAAGACTCCGCCAGCCCACTTCCAGGTAAAGCTGTTTTCTTCCAAAGAGGAAAATGGAAACAGGCTGAACTGTGACATCATTGTAATTTCAGCCCGCACCTGTTCTGGAGTAACACAGCTCTCCTCAGTGTTTTAATTAAGCCTTTGAATAAAAAACTCCTACAGGTTGTGTCTGGTGTTCCTTAAACACCTGCCAGCCAAAGCTCAGTGAGACAGTCACTTAACGGATAACACAAGACATGCCTGGTGAGGAGCCTGCTCTGTTACAGATTAAGTTGACAGCAGGTTTAGTGAGAGAGTGCTCTCAGGACTTTAAAGAGCACTGAAAGAAAGGCACCAAGTGTACACATGAGAGAAAATGCTTCAGCTCCATTTCTCCTTTCTTGGACATTTTCAGAATCACTGGACAAGACCCTGAGCAACCTTGGAAGGGCTGAGGTGGAGCAGGATTTCGCACTACAGCCCTCTAGAGGTATGTTCCAAAACACTTTTTATATAATTCTGTGAATTTAAAACATGAAGTCACCCCTGCCTGTACTTACGTCATGTTTATTCCTGTACTGGTTCAGTAAAAATACTGTTGGGGAGGGAAAGCTTTAAAGTCTTTAGAAGCCAGCTAGCAAGCAGTCTTTCACACTACCTCTCTATCCCCATAAATGATATCAAACCTGTATATATCTGTGTACACGAGCGTTTATCAGTAGCAAAGTTATTGCTGAAAGAGCTGCTGGAATCACTGTGACCTTCTGAAAGTGCAATGACTGCCAGAGCTTTCTGAAACTGTAATAATGGATTTCGATTAGAAGCCAGTTACAGACATTCCATCTGTTTTAACTCCTGATGGCTGGCAGGGTATGAAAGAAAGAATAAGAAGAGAGACTTTAGTTTTTGATTTTCAACTGCAAAGGAAGCAGCTCATTTCATAACTACTTCCAAAATTCCCCGAGGGTGCTGGAATTGTCTGAAGATGTGCTGCAGTTACACAGACAGTGCTCTGCCTTTAATAATGCACACGGGCATCAGCACCAGCAGGACTAGGGCACAACACACGATGCAGAGGACCTGGTTCTCTTGTGCTTTGAGAGCCAAGAGTTGCCCAACACACTAGGAATTGCATAAAGGTAACTTTTCACATGGGGACAAAGTGAAAAATCAAGGAACTCTGTTTTATCGGACTGCACTGTAAAGGGTCAAACAAAACTTTGTAAGCCCAACTCTGATACGTTATAACAGAAATAATCCATATTTTCCATGTTCACCACTTAATATTTACACTAGCACCAAGGTGATGCAGCATGCTTTGAAGGGAATTATCATTTCATAAATACACAGTTGTCTCATTACGTACAAACACCCTGTTCTAATTTCTGTGAATGCAGAAAAGAGGTAATTATTCTTACAACAATTTTCTCCAGACTCATCCAGGAAAATACCGGTAGCCCCCAAATTGTGTGTTCTAAAGGGTCTAATTACAAAGCTATTGTAAGTCTTCAACAATCCTTTCAGCGGCTTTGCTTTTATTAGAAGCACAGAGACATTAGTGCGTGCTTCATTAAGATTCATGTTTCTCTTCTGTATGATAGGAGAAGGAAGCAAAAATTCATCTGTCACAACTGTCTTCATTTCAGCTCCCAAAAGAAAACCATTTTGTTAAAGCTTCTGAGTTCACTAAAGCTGCAAAAGCCAGCGAAATTCATTGTTTTGTCTTGGGATACCACGTACAAAATTCATGCAGATTTTAATTGCCACTTGGGGATTGTTTTGTGGATTTTTTTTTTAAAGGGGAAATGCACGATGACAACTGAATCTTTCTTTAAAAAGCTGGTGAGGCAATCTCTCTCAGCTTGTAAACAGGAGAGGCAATCCTGAAGAGACTAACGGCAGAGTGAGGGGAGTGCGAGTGGGGAATACCACACATCACAGGATCACCACTTCCAGTTTCTGCTTGGAGTGGAGCAGCCCTGGCTCCAGAGGCCCACAGGCTCTGCCTGGGCCAGGCAGGAGCCACGGCGCTGAGCCCTGTGCCATCTTCACCACAGCTACAGGATTTCTGGTTAGAATGTGGGCAGAGTGGGTTTCCATCTGCCTGGCAACAAATGAAAAGACAGCACGGCTGTCCTGAAGTTTTTGCAGCGTAAATCCACAAGTGAAACAACTGTGCAAAGAAACTGAGGCACTTACTCTAAGTCATGCAGCAGTGGCATAAAGAAAATGCAATTTTCTCCTCCCTTTGAGTTTTGGACCACTGCTGATGCCTGGGGAACACCCCCAGGAATAAAGGACCGTTAATATTCTGTGGAAAAAGAACTAAAGCCAAATGAGTGAAGTGAAACCATTTACCTGAAACGCACAAGGTGTGTTATCCATACAATATACTCTCAGATTGTAATCCAGAGAATTGCAAGACAGGCAGCCAAAAACCGCTACTTTCAGCTGTCGAACGGCACAGTCAGAGATGGGTTCTCCAATAAGAGCATAAGTTCCAAAGCTGTTTAAGAGAATGTGACAGGCATAAGGATCCAACAGGCAGTAGCAAGAAGTAGTTTCCTCTTCCACAGACATCACTTCCTGCAAAATGAAATTCAGGTTAAAAAAAAATATAAAATCATCAAAGCAATAGGCCTTGAGAACAGGAGTCATGACATTATTTGTTTATTCATCTACAGCTGGAATGGGAAGTGTTTCTGAGAGCCAGTCTGCACACTCTTTGCTCATGTTGACCTCAGGGGAGGGAGAAGGTAGAGACCACCCGTACAAGTAAATACTCCCCATCTAGACCTGAGGCAGCACCCGGATTTATGGCAATCCACTGTGCAGAATTCAGCATGTACAGCACAGAATGATGATGCATAAGCATTCTAACATCTTTTTTTCACCTGCTCTTGACTTTCTAGGTGTTTTTTTTCCAGTGTCAAACTAAGAAATTACCTTGAAGATTAAAGTCAATAAGCAAACCTTGAACAACAGTTGGTATTTTGAGTTCCCTTTCAGAACATCCATTACAGTTACATTTACCTTCATCAAAAAACTACCTATCCCACTCTTTTGCCTTTCATGCTTAGTTCTGTGTTACAGCATCATTAGATGAGGCCTTTGAGCAGTCTGCAGTCTGGTGTTACGCTCCTCATTAATTCCAGGGTGCTTGTAACCAGCACTGATGGAGCTAAGTATTGAGTGCATCTAAAGTAGGAAAACTGAGTGGAACTTGGAATGGTTTAAATGAAAGCAACAAGCAATAAAGTGGTTTAAAGGAGGAAAAGCACAGAGTTAGTGTATCCTTAGCAGGTGTTTCCATCGCTAGCACAACCTTCCACGTGGGAGCAGGAGCCTAAACTTACCTCCCACTTTCCCTGCTGGGTCCTTTTTTTCAAGTGAATATTCCAGTGCTCTGAATTGACTTCTGCACAGTGTGGTATCGTCAGGGCAAAGGGAGTGCTGACAGACACATCCGAGGGCCCACACGTTACTTCTGGTCCCAGAAGGACATCGGTGCCGTCTGGCTGTAGGCTTTGTGTTGGGGAAAAGAATAACGTCTGTCAGGCTGTTCTGAAGGAGGAGTGGAAACAGTTCTGCAGGGTGGCTCTGCACATCCCTCTGAGAACTTCCATCCACACGTTCAAACCAGGTCCTAATTCTGAACTGCTGCCGTTTCCTCCCCCCTGAACTCCCTGCACGTCAGTGCTGTCTGCAGCTGCTGGAAAAGTCTGGTTTATTCCACCCAGCTTGGAGGGGTGAGACACAGCACCCTACCTTTACGGTGTGAAGGAAAATACAGTATTTTGAAGGGCTGGGGGGTGTGCCTGTCTTTGCTTTGTCTCACTTTAGAGAATTTCACTTCAAAGAAGAAGGAAGGAAAAGTCCCCTTGTGATATTCTTTGGTTTGCTACCTCTGCTTCTGCCCCCCAACCCCAAAAAGGAAAACAGTAGGCAAAATTTGCAGCTTAGTTTTAATTAACCTATTTTAATTCATTTCTGCAGAGCCCTTGCAGATAAAACAGCTGGGTTTTCTTTCTTCCTCCCTTTTACATATCTTAATCTTTCATTGAAAATGATCAAAAACCCATGGCAGCAGAAGGGGATGGAATATGAAAGTTTTCACAAAGGAGTTCAGATATCAGAGGAGAAAAAAAACAGCTTTCACTTTAAATTTTGAAATCTATTTCTAGGCTTTAAAATTTATATGCAGCTTTTTATCCTTCAGTTCTTAAAGCAAAATTTCAGCCATCATTTGGCTCAAAGCTACTGTAAGTAAATATTTACTGTACATGCGGTTTTCTTCTTTCCACATCTCCTCGGATATCCTACTAATTGTTCAGTGCTCCTAGGTGAATGCACAGCTAGGCTCATTCCCCTGTCACTCATCCAGCTACAGCACGTGTCGCAGCAGCGCGGCCACACCAGCGACGGGGCAGACGGAGGGACTGCTGCACCTCCCACTCCCCAGACAGTGCTGACGAGAAACCCACTCAGTGGGCCAGTGGCACAGGATGAGGCTGTGCGGGTTCTCACGCTTCTCACCTGGACTCCTTCTGAGTGATGGCAAGGTAGATTTCCCAGGAACTCTCCTCAGGAATAGCCCCATGTGGTATCAACAGACTGACTCCTACGAAAGAGCAGAGGCAGAACTTACCTTTGGCAAGGCACTGCTTAGCTATCCTAGAGCCTGGAATTATATGGACTCGGGCCTCAAAACTTCCTCCGACAGAGCTCTTCAACAGATGACTCCCCATCGGTTTGTTACTAAATGACTCTGGATTCATAGTCTAGATGTGACTGAAGGCTTCTCTTCGTCCTTGGGTACAGGCAGACCTTTTGGTCCACTTCACATCTTACACAAAAGGGAATAAATTACGGAAGCCAAAGGTACTATCAGCTATTGCTTTAAGGCTTCCAGCAAGAGTGGTTTCTACTCCCAGTCATTTTGATGGTCTTGCCACCCTGACGGGCTTTTATCTGATGCAGCAACACAACAATCTTTCCGAGTTCCCTATGTAACTGTTATTTCCTTTTTTTTATAGTCAAAAGTACTGTGAGCCTCAGCTACGCAGTGACATGATTGCTCTATCATTTACAATTGGCTACCCCATTTGGTCTTAAATGGCCAGAAAAAGCACATAAATTGCAAACGGACCCAATATGTACGAAACAAATCTAATTGATGGGGCTGTAATTACACAAAGCAGCTAAATACATAGAATGAGGGCCTTCTGCACTTACGGCTTATCTGATTTAGTGCCTCTGCCTTTGTAATCTTCATTCACAATAGAACAATCTGTGACTTCACCAATAGATCCCATGTGTTGTGCACGACTGTATACTGAATACTGCAGCCCTGAATTACAGACTGTTACTGGTCTTCTCTAAATACCCACCACATTTCATAAAACATGAAGGGTAAAGCTCTAAACCCTTCACTTCAACTAGATAAACCAAGCAGTAAAGTCAAACGAAAACAAATCAATATCACCAGAGATTGACAGACATCCTCTTAACTAGCAATGGTGGTATCCAGCTACTTCTGATACATTTGCCACTTTGAAAAAGGAAGGATCCAACATAAGGAAGTTTATTCAGCACGGAATGAACACAGTGATGTAGTGCAACATACTGCAGGGCTGTGATTTTAACACTGTTAGTTGATTCCATTTTGGTGCCATGTTTCCCGCTAATTTAACAAACAATTTCTTATGTCTAAAATATGTCTCTCAAAACTCTCAAGTCACAAACCAAACTCTACTTCTTAAACAATGCAAACTGAGCGTCTCTGCCCCCGTGTCTCAGCACGTAGCCCGGTCTGGAAATACCAGTTGATGGCGAAGTGCCCCACTATGGAAATCTGTAAGCTATTAAGGTAAAAGAAATTGAAAACCAGCAAGGCAGGAGTAAATGCTAATGAAAGCTGCACGAGAGTTTGCATCGAGCTTGGAGGCTGTTCTCCAGAGATGCCTGTTTGGTATGAGCTGCAGACTCCAGTAACGTAGCGCAGCCCGACAACGCTGGCGCACTCAGATGCTGACGTGCGTAGATTCTGCTTTGAATATGGCCCCATTATATAAGATGCTGATCCAATAGCGACCTCCTTCCTGGGGAGCCCTTCTTTGGGATCAGGATCCAAGTAAGCAACAGCTTTGATTAATGTGACTTTCATGCTAAAGACATCAAGAGAGGCAGTAGTTTCTAACAGTTCAAATAGGCATAATTCCTCCTGACTACTCCGCCCAAGCTTTCTTCTGATCAGGCATCTCCTGTGTGGGCACATGCTCTACTTCCCAAAATTTGCATTCCCAAATTTGCCCCTACTTTTTCTTTTCTTTTCTTTCCTTTCTAGTTGGAGAACACTGCATCAGGCAAAATCAGTTTAATCTACAATTACTTTATCTGCTTTTAACGAGAAAGGATCTACCTACCTGTGTTGGGAACCACTAAACGGCCACCCAGGTGTCCAAAAATGGCCGTTGTCTTCAGCTCACTTGTTGTGGAAAGAGAAGCCAGGTTCTGAATATAAGTAGCCTTGTTTCTGGCCTGTATTGTACCAAAAGCTCTGTTATTCCCATGAGGAAAAGTTCCAGAATGGGCCTTCCCGTGATACTCGGCCCTCTCGGTCACCCCTAGGGACACCATGAATGAACTCTGCACTTTGACTTTGATGTCAGACAGCGGGTTGAAGAGCGACGACTCTGTCATTAGCTCCTTGTCCATGGGATCCTGCAGGCAGATGGGGCCACTGTACGTCCTGCTCACCGTCAGGTCCGGCTGCATGGAGGAGTTCAACAGCAGGGAGTTACCTGGTAGAAGGAAGCAGGTCAGGGCCTTAGTTCCTGCATTAGGACACTACTTCAGAAACATCTTTTGGCCTCCCCCCATCTCCTTTTTCATGTCATCTTCCTGATACTCGGAGCTCAAAATCACATAAGGTGCTGTTAAAAAACATGAAGTGATGCAACAGATCTAACAGGTACTTGATCATTATAGTTTTGACACTTCAGCCAACTCCAGAGTGCAGGGATCCAAGAAGGAACTTCCTTTTTGTTTTGGATTCAAGAGCCTTTCTCCTTTGTTTCTTTTTATTTTTTTTAACATTAAAACCCATTGGGTGAAAACACATCATCCTGCAGACATATTCTGTGAGCTTACACAAAACCATAGCTTCATGCCTGAGGGAAACTGTTGAAAAGAATGTGGGACAAGAGTCGTATCAGGAAAAATGCCACAGTGAGCATTTCAGCTCAGAAAACACTGAAAAAAAAAAGAGAAGGAATGGAAAGATTTAGGGCCTGAATCCTTCAGCTGGCCTGCTCTTTTGTTTGTTTGTTTTAGGTGGGGTTTTTGGTTGGTTGTTTTTTAGTAAATGAGTTTTCCAAAGTATCTAACTTTCCAGAAATCACCTGCACCGTGCCTCTGAAGATCTGATGACTTTAAAGAACTGTGGGTTGGGTTGCTAAAGATGCTTCTCCAAAGAATAAAATTTGGATCACACAAATGCTCTTATTTCAAAAACCCACAGACAGAGAGCCCAAAGTAACTGAAGCTGAACTAACAGCATCCTGGCATAAGAGAAACTGGTTATTCAGATATTTTCAGTGTCCAGAACGAATGGTTTTGAAGCGATAAGTCAAACAAACAATTCCCCAGCCTCAAAACAAGACTTTCACGGCAAAGCAAAGAACAAAGGAAAATGTTGCTGTTTGAGGCAGTCATTGAGAATTACAACTCTAACAAAAGGCTTGGATTTTTAAATTAATGAGTAAATATCCTTCAAACATCCTTGGCCACCAAGCCCTCTTTCCAATTACTTGCAACTCATGCTCGTTGAGGAATGTCTCCCAGAAAATAAAGTAACTGTAAAAGCAATGCAAAAAAACCCAAACAAACCCCACAACAAGAAATCAAACCCTGCAGCATATTTCACTTCTCCAAAGAGAGGAGGGAGGCGGGGATACTTTCCCAGCCCTCCACCCAGTGAGGCTGGTCACTGTGTTACAGTGTCAGTACCGAATTAAAGAACCACATTGCATTAAAGTAACCACAATTCCTATTCCTCCCCAGCTCTCTGGCCAAGGAAATAATATTCTGGAAAACATCCGAGTGCTGCTTTCAGTGTAAAAGTAACTATTTCTTCCCTACTGTATTATATTGGTGCCTTTCTGAATGTGGGGGTAGGTTGGTTGGGGTTTTTTTCACTGATACTGGTTTACACACATTTGTTTCCCACAGACCTCAGGAGGGGGATGTTTGCACGCTAACAGCAGCTTATAAAAATACTTAAAGATGGGTTTCTCAAATTACCATGAAAAAAACTAATCACTTTTACTGGAGTAAAGAAAATAGATGGTCTGTAGCTGAGTAGGAAGGAAGTACAGACACGCTTTCTGGGTTTGTTTTGGTTGTGTTTTTTTTAAGTCACACACATCAGTGTAGAACCTCATGACAGCATTTCTAAAGCACTCAGTGTGGTCAAGAAAGGTGATGCCTGTGACCAGGCTGCCTTGACAGACCAGGAGCAGGGACAGTAAGAGACAGGTAGGTCCTTGTCCTGCAGCCACACTTCACAGGCTTCCAGCACATCTGCTCAGCAGTGAGCTAGAAACACCCTCCCACAGCCAGTCACTATGAGCTCAGTATCTCTTTGCAGTAGGAGCTCTGGAGAGAAGAAAATGAAATCACAACACTAACCTTGTCTGACTGTTTTAAAATTAAATGTCTGGAAGCCTCCTGTCAGTGCAGATGAATCAATCACATCCACGCCGTACTCACTCTGACTCCGTCTGTAAAGGGTGACGCCAACCACCAGCACAGCTACGGCAATGACTGCTGCTCCCAGGCCAGAGTACAAGGCAATGTCACTGGCAGTCTCGATATCTGAAAGGAGGAAAAGTGGGTACTGAGTCAGCAACGCTCACAGAAACCTGCTGGCCAGTGCTGGCTGGCCCCGAGGAAAGGGGATTTTATGAGGCCACGGCCACGTGGCCGGGAAGGTAGAACTTCAGTCAAAAATGTGGAGCCGATCATAGCAGGGCACTGCAAAGCAAGTATTTGAAAGCCAGAGTCACTCCATATGGGAGAGCTTATGTTGTGTTAGGGATTGTATCATGGTCTTAACAGTCTTTTAAAACGGGAGAGGGACTGGTAGGGTCAGCAGCAGAGAACTTCCCCCTGAGCCCGCATCCAGCGTTAGCTTGCGCTGCTGGCTGCGGTACGCTGGAGATCATCCACCTAGGGACACGCAGCCCTTCGAGGGAGGACGTGGAACCACTCCACCTACTGCCAGCTTCCAAGGACATGGAAGTTTTAGGTTTGAATTCTGGAGCTAATCCAGGAGGTCATGAATCCTCCAAAAAAAAAAAATTCTTAGTAAAAATCTTCCCTCCCCCTGTCTTCAATTTCTGTGTGAGCTTCAGAGTAAGAAGGAACAGTCCCTCCTCTCACAGCTCAGGGAGGGGCCAGAGAGATCCCACAGACCTCAGACTCCCACAAGCATCTTCAGTCTTCAAAAACAGGCTGGAAAGCAAACCTTTGCTGTGATCACACCCATGCATCAAGCTTACAACCAAGTTTTCTAAGACTGCAAACTTTAACAGCAGTGAAAAGGAATTCATTGCTTGGAAAGAACGAATCCAACCAAAACCTGCAATATAATGTAATTGAATTATCCAGTCCCGCTATTCTGGGATTTGGGACGACGTACCATGAAATTATATTACTTGGAAAGTGCACTTAGTGGGTCCTTAGACAGCTGCCTTAACGCCAGCCTCCAGTTTAGAGGAAGAGATAACGTGTGCTCACCCCACACGCCACCAGTTACCCTGCTGGGCGGTGCTTCTGCATTGCTCTCTAACAAAGGACAGTGAGAGAGTAACCAGGGGCTCCTGACTGCTCAATGTCAGTACGTAAGCTGCAGCGTACAGAAATAGGGTAGGAAGTTAAATTCAGCATTTAATAAATACTCAATTACTGAAATTACTTAATTAGCATTTGGGAGGAGGCTTCTGCTGTGCATCTGTTTTTCTGTAGAAAAGTCAGATAACTTCATCTGAGCTGGATTTTTAAAACGGAACAGGGAACTTCAGACCGTGGAGATGAAGGAAATGAGCACCTCTGGGCAGCACCAGAACCGCTCACTCCCCTGGCTCGCCAGTTCCTTAGGCGAACGAAGCGTCTGACACCGACAGCACGAGCAGCGGAACCTCCCGGGGGGCAGCGGCAGCTGCCAAAGGCAAGGGCTGCGAAGCGGCTGTTCTGTGCCAGCAGCGAAACACCTTCTGAGCAGCTGCAGCAAGGAAACCGAGTTGGCAGGCAGCGCCGAGAGAGGGCTGGAGCACGCGGCAGAGGGGCTGCGAGGAAGGTGAGGAGCTGATGTTTTCGTTGGGTAGTTGAATCAAAAGTAAAACAAACTGTTTGCTCAAGTGTCCTTAATAGAAAACGCTCTTTCCATCCCCGTTCTCCAGCTGTTCCCAGTCAGCTCCAGATGCAACATTCCAACATCCCGCTGCACCCAAAATAAACGTTTTGCCGACTTAACTTTTGCGGGCAATTAGTACAAGGAGTAAGCCAAGAGAAGGCACGCGATATTTGGGATATCCTCATGGTTTCTACAGAAATGCTGCTTTTGTCAGGTAATTTTAATCTCTCCACCCTTCTACCTTTTCCTATGGATAATTTCTGTTATGGGAGACTAGAAATTAAAGAAGAAAAGCACAGCAAATGTGGGGAATGGGGTAATTTTCTGCTTTTGTTTTTTTTCCCAGAAGGGAACAAAGTGAAAAAAACAAACAAACTAAAAAAGACAACATTTATAGTCAGCCAATCCCTATTTAATGAACTGCATCCTCCCAGCCCAGAGGAGGTGGGGACTCTGGTAAAGCACCGCGGTTTTTATCCACTGCAGTTACAGGATACCTGTTTGTGGTAACTGTAGCCTGTATTTCACTCCACCTCCTGACACTGTTACACAACATTTATCGAAAGCACATTTGATGGTAATGAAGTTTCTATTAACTATGATTAAGTTTCATAAAGCACCTGAAGATAATTTAAGATGTGCAGGAGCAGAAAATGAAACATTTGGTTTAGTACATTAGGAAACATAATTGATTAGATTATCTCATTTACAGTAAGTGCTTTCCAGGAGCTGTGCAGGGCAGACACTTCCCCCCACCCGCCCTCGACTTTGCGGGCAGGTTTGGGAGGCTCTTCCAGCTTCCCGGCCTCCCCCAGCTTCCATCGCTCCCACCTCTGGTACCCCTTAGCTACTCCAAGCCCATTTCTTCAGCCAGCCAGTCTTTGAGAACAAGGATCAAAAGTCAGAGAATCATGTAAGAGGTTATTTAGTAGAACAGGTTGTTTCTCAATTATCTCCATAATTGACTTTGATTTTGCCTCACTGATGATTCATGCCATCTTAACTCGGTTCCTGTGTCACTGAATAGCAACAAGCTGTACTACATGTTTCTAACCCCACAGCTAGAAAGAAATCCTTTAATTCTCTGAGGTATCTTATATGCTAAAAATCAATTCCATTACAGTTACTTTTTTAATAAATCAGAAAATAAACCGATTTGACTGATACTCTTTCAAGAATCTCTAATTAAAGAGGAACCACCCAGATAAACAAACACAAACATATCAATTGCCTGAGCTAAGTTATGACACAGACCAATTGCACGTGACAAATCAGGAGATGATTCCAGCGAGACAAAGACAAGACGAAATTTAAAAGGCTTAAAGCAGCCAAGGCAACCACAGCACATTTTTGAGCTACCTCAATTTGATTTGAGGTCTCCTTAAGAAATACTTAAGATCTGGAAATGTGAAGGAGCAATACTCTCATGCAAGCTTCCCACACATTCAGAAGATTTACTGGGGCGAGCTGGGTGGCTGTCGTGCACCCTACATAACACACCCTGCTCACAACAGAGCTTTTAAAAAGCCAAAGGCCCTTCTCTCACCAGGGGCTGGAGCCAGCACAGGCAGGAGCTGTGCACTCGCTAACTCCTGAGTGCAGGACAGAAACTCCCAGAGCAGGCTCCCAATGACACCTCTCTGCTCCTTACAGGGTAACACATAATGAAGGAAGGCTGAAGGGATCAACCTGAGCCAGCAGTGGAACCAGATTTGAACCGAGAAAGCCCAACTCATGGATTAATTTCTTTTTTTCTAATTACAAGCCCTCAAGAGACCCATTTCAAGCGAAGCACGGCCGTAGAAAGGGCTCCCAGTCAGACACAAACAACTGAAGAACGGTCACTTTTCGGTGTTCAGTCTAAAACCCGCGATCACAAAGTCACTAAGAGGATGCTTTCAGTAGATGTGAAAGCCTTTCACATAACCTTCAGTTTTAGTTAGCTCCTAAACAAATAAAACAGAATTGCAGAGAAGATGAGAAAAGTCATATTTACAAGAGAAAAAAAGAACAACTTACTTTGGGGTTTTATTTCATGAAGAGGTTTTTTATCTGAGAGAGAGAGAGAGAAAGAGAGAGAGAGAAAGTTGCACTTAATAAATTTACATGGAGCATATCTGTTTCCTATAGTGCTTCTCTCTAGCTCTATAAATGAAACATTTGCTGCTTGTTTGCTGACATTATGAATATTTTAGGTTGTCCATATTTTTATCTTCTTTTTTCGCTTTCTAAATCTCTTTCAGGATCTTTCTTTGCAGTAATTTCTCACTTGGTTAACTCAAGTATTTGTTAGCTTTACTGGATGCTTTGATTTAGAATATTATACATCCCAGCAATGAGGAAGTTTGGTACTTTGAAGCAGATCACTTGGTAAAGAAAGTCAGGTAAGAGTTTTTCTTTGCATGTTTGAAATATGGAAGCGTTAGTGGTGGACATTTTATCAAGTAATTTACATACTATAAAAATGTACACTGTATTAATAGTTATGTATCTAAATATACACCAATAACCACCTCTACATGTGGCTGTAAAGAGCATACAGAATATATGCAAATACACATTTTTTCCATAGATATAGATCCTCTAAAGCAGGTTTCATACAGTAGTGCAGCTCTCAAAAATGAGGCTTTGCTGTCCTCCTCGTAATAAGCATTCCAGTTACCCCCAGCTATTCCAATACCTTTTGCTGGAAGGTTGTCTGAAGAAAACAACAAACCACAACATGTAACTTCCTCATTTCTATCGACTCAGCCTGAGGCCGGCAGCTCAGCAGAATCAGACTCATCTATCAGGAGGAATAAAATGCAGGACATAACTCCCTAAGCAGCTAAGACTCTGTCCGTGTTGCAGGCCCTTGTGTTGTGAGGCAAATCCCCTTGACTGAGCTGCTCCCTGGGTTTTCCCTTGGATTTCTTTCTGTCTGAAGGATCTGGACCCAGCCTCCTCTAGAGGTGGGTTATCGGCAGGGTCACTGTTACTGGAACCCTGGGGTCTGTGCTGGGAAACATCAGTCCCAGCAGAGGCTAAATCAAGGTCCGAGATACTCAGCTTTGCAATTTGCTGTTTGCTAATGTAAGCAAATGGATTAAGAGGTGCCTTCTATTATTGTGACTGTTTGTGAATACGATCCGTTTAATAATACTTAGCCCAGAAGATTCCCGGGTATTGGCTTTGCCAAAAAAGCTGTTGTGGGGGTTTTTCCCTTTTTGAAGTTGTTATTTTTTGCTAGGAAATGCTGTTTGTAAACACCAAACAAATGGCGTCAGCCTGGAGCTTTGCAATGGAAACAAACATTTTCATGCTGCTGACATACAGAGCTATCTACAGAAAACTGCAGTGGAATTGCAATGCGTCTGCCATATAAACGAGATTGCTCGATCCAGAAGCCTCTTGGCAATATTCAGTATCACGGCTGGTTGAAAAATGGAAAACAACATTATTTGTGATTTATGATGCATTAGCAAAACCATGTTTGTAGTTCATCTGCTTATGGCCTACTTGTTTGTTTCTCTTTGGGGCACTGGGAAAAGAAATCAATAGTTTTTGAAGTTATAAAAAATAACTTTAAAGCAAATAGATAAAAAACTCTACAAAACCCTCTCTTTTACTAGGCAAAGAAAGAGCTTTCACCTCTTCAAGACAGAGAGAAATCCACCATGGGAAGAGTACTGGTAGGGAATAAACAACAAGAGAACAAACAGGGGAGAAACTAGTAAGTTGTTGGGAGTATCTCGAGTGAAAGGGACCTTTGCATTCAGATCGAGTCAGTCTCTGTTTTTCTCCCAACCTGGCAGGCCTGGCGATCTTCCCTGGACATCAAACCCCAAAATAATTCTGCCTTTCTCCTGCATATAAGCTTATACTGATTCGATCATTACAAATCCCAGAACAACTTAAATCCTCTGAAAGAGCAGCGCGTTCAGTGGTGCCTCAGTCAAGGACTGGCCTATCTGGATCTGTCTGGAAAACCAAAAGCTGAAGGGAGAAAAAGGATGTTCCTGGGTCTTGTTACCTCCGTGGTGTTCCCACCCTCACCTGTCAGGGTCTGAGCAAAGAACCCAAGACCAGGCCCTGTGTTATCTGGGGGGCATTTACTGACTCCAAGTTTGAAGATTCATGTTGTGTTTTTCTGCCAGGTCAGAATCAGGCCTGGCCTCTCTTGGCATCTTACATTCTCACCCTTACTTTCATTTAAGTTCTTACTTGTTAACCAAGCAAAGGTTTCATTTCTATTTTTGCCTCACGAAAAGAGCAAAGTTAACAAGTTGTGCCTGATAAATAACCTCCAAGAGATTACTTCTCTGTAGCACGGTACTGCATCTCCGGCAGAATTCCCCACGGGACAGAAAGCTGAGCAGAAAAGGCACATATTGGAGGGTGAACAGAGGACAACGGTTTTTAATATCTAGGGTAATTGCATCAATTCCTTTTAGCTAGGAAAGCATTACAGTCCTCACGTCACACGTATATACGTGCAGCCCGGCCCCTGAAGGAGCAGGAGTATCACATGCCAAGATGAGAGAAGCAAGAGATGCTCAAAATTTCCATCTCTGTGAATGCAGATGGAAATTCAGCTTTCAGAACCAACGCACGCTCCCCAGTATGACCATCCTGGCACAAGGAGGAAAGCCAAGCTCATCTAAACAACAAGGAACAGGCAGGCCAGAGCTGGCCGCAGCTCCACTCAGTTCCCAGCAGAGGCAGCTTTTACATCGCTAGGCCTGGGCTTCCTCTTTGCTTTGCACACTCAGCTCCGGTGAAGTTCCGTTATCCATGAAGGACAACCCGGCACGCTCAGCTCCTCACTCCACATGAGCAGCGTGCGCACAGAACTCTGAACACCCGGCCCCTTTTCCTCTACATCCAATACCACTTTTCGTTTGAGCAGCACGTGAAACCTTTGTTTGTACAACAAGCTTCAGAGGGCTTTGTCCCGGGACAGATCCCGAAAATGCACTCCTGGCATGAGCCATACATGGCAGAGACTGCCCTCGAAAGACAGCTGGCAAGGACAGCACCAACTGTTCACACTTGTGTGACATCTCAGGAGGACTCGCACTGGTACTACAGTCATAGTTCACCACTGGACAGAGCATGGCAGGGGCACTCTAAAACCTGCCTGTAGACAGTGCCTGGGTGAACTCCTCAGAGAGAGGCAAAGGAGAAATCAACAGCTGGAGAAGCCACCACCGAAAGCCCATGTGATTCAATACCTTGGTGTTGATACCACAGTGCACAGGGACCCCATCTGTACCTGAAACCAACTGTGCTACAAGGACTGGAGGAGTTCCAGTGGTCTCCCCCGTGGAGTGAAGCCATCACCATCAGGTGAGATGTGCATTGTGACTCGCACTGCTCAGTAACCACAGCTCTCCCCGGGCCACCTGCTCCATTCAGACTCCCAGAGGAAGCATGAACCCGTGGTTGCTCCTCCACTGCTGAAGTGCCGCACGGAAGATACCACGCGAGACTGACACGCAACCACGCAGTACGAACAGATCCTGTTCTCAACGTAGGAGAGGGAATCTCTACCACCTTGCAGTGTCATTAAGTTTCTTGGAAGCAATGACCTGAATAGTGCCACCTCCTATTAACTCTGGTGCAAACCACAGGAGCCAGTAGATGGTGAGTCAAGTCATGACTGTCAGGAACAATGAGAAGTGTGCAGGCCTCAGCTGCATCTTTTCAAGCCCCTTTAAATGCATCCTTCTGACAGTCTTCCAAAGGATATGCTAATCTGCACGCGTGAATGGAATCTGGATTTATCAAGCCATCTGCAGGGAAGGGCATTCATTGAACGTGTAGGAAGGAGAAAGACCTCAAAAAATATCATGTGATCATCACATTGGCCTTCAAAAGCTGGAGGAATTGCAGTGCTCACAAAGACTCTAGTTTTTTAAAACATAGGGAAGGAAAAAAGTTTCATGTGTCATGGTGGAAGAAGAAAATGACTCTAGGTGCAACATGAACACATCTGTGCCCATTATCAGGAAGGGAGAGCACTGCAGTACCACAGAAACAGAGGCCTACTGAAATACAGAGAAAAAGCAGAGTTATTTCAGTTTCTGTGTTTCAGGCCACACAATCTGGACTGCCCCATGGCCACCGTTCCATTGCTGACAGCACTGAGTTGCCAGTACCAGGTCACGGCCAGGGAGCAGCGTTCTGGGCAGGAACAAACTGGTGATTTTCTTTGTTTTGAGACTACGCAGCTGCCTCGGGCCGCTCTGCATCGCTACAGCTGCAGGGCTGATTTCTTGGCTCTTTGATGTTTGTTGATAGGAGCAACTACCAAATGCCAGATGCTTTCCAGACATTTATGAAGGGCAAATCCTTTCACAGGGAACTCACCATAGAATAGATTTGCCTTTATTTAACTTCTGTGTCAAAGACAACAAATGGCTTAAATTTTGTCTTTAAACAGCTCCTGCACCCAGAGTATTCCTGTTGGTGCTTTGCCAAGCAAGTTCCAGGAAGCTGGTTGTACCGGGTGGTCACAACTACACACTGCAGAGAACCTTTATTTGGATCTTTAGAGTCGCCTGAGAATTAAGAGGTAAAGTGTGTGCTACACAAACCCCGTGACTCCAAAACCACTTCACATACGCAACCCTCTGAAAACAATCTGTCCTTTCACTGATGTGGGTTCGGGGCAGATCTGCCTCATCACCCGGATGCCAACGCACATCTTAGGCCACACCTCCTAAATCCAATTCAGTGCCAACTGTAACTCACCTTGAATGCAAAGCCCGTCCGTGCAATTCTCTGACTCTTGGCTC
>JANHFX010023059.1:71037-83442 GCA_027560015.1 Chloroceryle amazona | reverse complement strand
CCTAAATCCAATTCAGTGCCAACTGTAACTCACCTTGAATGCAAAGCCCGTCCGTGCAATTCTCTGACTCTTGGCTCAAGCCCTCGCAGTACTTCCCTCCGTTCCGTGGAGGGGGTGCGATACATTCCCGGACTCTCAGGTGCTCACATTCTGGGCTGCACACAGACCACTCGCTCCACACCTCCCAGCTTCCGTCCACTGCACAGAGGGGAGGAAAGAAACCAAGCATCACCACTGCGTATCAAACTGGGGTAGTTAAGAGGTCTGGCCAAGAATACTTGTTTCGTAGCTCTCCTCAGGTCACAGCAAGTCAAAGTATAATTCTCAGAAGAAATGTAGTTTTATTTTATCTAATGCTTTTTAAAAAGCAGCATTAGAATGAACCACCTCGAGCGTGCCACACGGAAGCTTTTACAGGAACACCAGTTTGTAACATTCTGCAGAGACAGTCACAGAAAACAGCAGGAGGAGACACTTGCTTTGCCACCCGGCTGTTCGCTTCTAACGTTTCAGTACAAATTCTGCCTGAAAGCAGGCTGATGGAGAGAGGCCCCACACTCACAACTGCTGACATTTACAAAAAGAGCATCGCTGGCCTTGGAGGCTTCTGGCCAATGCCCTGAGCAAGACAGTGGATCAATATGTTGCTTTCCTGACTGATTTATAGCTGTCTCTGACCCTGTCCCAAATGAGAAGGGTTTCTACAGTTCCCTTTCTTTTTCATGCATAAATCAGATTGAAGAACAGTCAGATGAGCACAGAGACATATATAAATAATACTCTTTAAATCCCAGTTCAGGACACGTTGTATCTGAAAACTGATAAAAGCTAGGAGAGAGATTTGCCAAATCCCAGATGAGTTGTGCTGTGGCCACAGACACAGAGTCTCTCGAAACACACAGGTACTCAATCCTGCTGACTTTCTTTAGCCATCTGTGCAAAACGCCGCTTCCAAAAATCACAAAAGGAACTGCAGTGTCCCGGGATGCAACACCATGCTCCGTGTACGGCATAAGCTCATTTTCAACATACTTCAAAGAAAACTTCTGCAAGCTAAATAATGATTTTAAGTGAAGTTGCCAGCTTAGGTTTCTGTGTTTCTAGCGTTACCAACATCATCTCCCCTTTCCCGACACCCCCACACAGTTACATGATTTTTTTTATCTTGAACCAGTTGCTCTCTTGTTTCTTCAGTCAGCTGCAGTGCGAGTTAAAGCACTGACAACCCTGGCAGCTCAGCCCACAGCTCCTTGCGACTACTGCTCAGACCCTACGCGAGAATCCAAGCTGTAGTCTACCCAAGGATGCAAGTATTTCCAATTGCCTTTTTGACCTCACTGACCTCTTCAAAGCACAACTGTCTACCTGGCATTTCCGACTGAAAAAGCTCTCCCGTAAATGTCACGCCCAAAGTTCCTCGTTAGCAGACTGCGCAGATCTCACCAGGGCAAAGGGAGGTGCAGGTGATTTTCTGCACTGACATTCCTTCACAAAATGCACCTCCGTTGAGTGGAGCAGGGTTGGTGCAGGTCCGCGATCGCTTCTGCCAGCCCCGACCACACCGCGCGTTGCAGTTTGACCACTCGGTCCATGATGACCAGCCTCCGTTAACTGCAAAACACAAACGTGCCTGAGGTTGCGGGCGGTGTGCCAAGAGACATCAAGCCAACAAACATGACTGATCATTTCATTCAAAGGCAGAATTTTGCTTTTACATTCACAGGTAAATTCCAAGCTGAAGTAGGAGCATTGCCACCTATCAGGGCAGAGTCACTCGGAGGCCATGGTGTCACAGAACACAAAGGTTTGTTTTGGAAGAGTGAGATGCTACAAAGAGCAGCGACTGAGAGTCTGGGTGGGCCATAAGAGCAGGCATCTCTAGTCTCATAAAATATGCTTTGCTTAAATCATGAATTATTTTAAAGGGGGTGATGTAAGAATGCTCTGTCTCCACCAGTGAACGGTCACATGCGGTTAACAACCACGGTCCGGCTCCTTTGTCCTGTGCTGTGTAACAACTCAGTTCACTAGTGAGCGCTTGCACGCTGCAGGTCCACAGATCCAGTAAAGGCAGCACTTCAGGTACCTCCCCAGGCACCTGCTTCAGGGTTGCTGATACAGGTGAGGCACCTTTGTGTGTTTTAGCTTGTAATGGGATCTTCTTAATACCTGGAGCAAGGACTGTCATTACTGGCGTGACTGCTGGGAACTCATCACAAACAAAGCCCGCTAATTCTAACCACTCTAAAAGCAGGCAGATCGCAGCCTCAGAACTGGAACTCACCCCAACAGCAAGGGCAGACATTTGACTTAGAACCACTTGTACAGTTGACATTAAAAAGTACTCCGGCAAGAAAAGCACACACATCTAAGTATTTCTGTAATTGCACTGACCGTACACAACAACCGTCGCAGACAAGCTCCTTCTCTTGGCAACGATGTTGGCAGCCATGCAGGTGTAGTTCCCAGAGTCGGAGAGACGTGCCTGGCGAATGATGAGGTTGTGGTCTGCTCTGGTGTCAATGTTCTCATCCAGGTTGGAATCGATGGGCTCCTCATTCTTCAGCCACTCCACCTGGAGAGGAATGGAGCAGAGAAGAACATGAAGTAGGCAAAGAAGAGATGATGCAGGAAACGTGCAAAATTAAAATGCGGCCATATGGAGGCACTTAATGCCTCGGGCTGATGACCTCATTAATCTAATAGGGAGAGATTTCCTTTGACTCAAGGAGCAGAAAGAGAAACACGACCAATGGAGATTTGCAGTCCAAGTGAGTCACCTCATGACTGCCAACTTTTCTTTCTTTTTTTTCTCCCATAGCTCAGAGGAAGGCACATGGACTAGTACATTAGAAAGGCTGATTTCTAATCCAAGGAAAAGGAAGAAAATCTCAACTGAGAGAAAGTAAGAAACATTTTCAAATACTGCTCTTGATACATGGTGCTTGACAAGTTCACACGATTGGACAATGACCAATTAAGCTTTGTAATAGACTGGAATTATTATTAATTATTAATCCCACTTTTTCTTGAGAGAGAAACAGAAGGATGAAATTGCTTGACATCACACACAGGGGAGGATCTAAGTCATCATAGCAGACTCCATATTTACATAAACATTCTTAAACCAGAGACTATTAGTGTTTGTTGTCAAGGTACGCAAGTACTGTGAAATGCTGTGCATAATATTGCAATACTTCTTCTCTAGTTCACCAGCCAACACATCTCTGCACCCAGGAATTATCTGCGAGGCATTTCTCTACTTGAAACATTAAAAACACAAACCAGTTAAGGCAGGGTAAGCTGCTGTTACAGAGAGAAAAATTAAAACCAGAAGCAGCATCAACATATTCTGTTAGAAGACTGAACAAATGTGAGTTACTCTAATGGCTTTTCCAGACAGAAGGAGGTTTGGCTGTACCCTGAAGTCCAATACCCTTCTCAGTTCAGATAAATAACCTCGTTTAGGAACTTGTGGAAGGACTTGGAACTTTGTGGTAATGAGCTTATGGATTTGCTAGCTACAGGCATTCATTAGCACACTGTTCTGTGCAGATGGTCTGCAGGTTGTGGATTTTCCAGTTTATAAACAAATCTGCAAAGGCTGACCATCAAAACCAATTAGATTTCATGCCAGACAGCAGGTTCCCCTTCCAGTAGCATCACTCATTTTGGTTAGCTGGGGTCAGGGGGTGTGCGACTGACAGATCCACAGCTTCTTGTCCCTGGAAAAGACTCAACGACTGGGGCACTGTCATCCTACCTGGGGACTATGGAATTAAATCAAGTCATTACACATCTCTCAAAGGAAGTATTACCTGAGCACAAAGTACATTATACATTTAATTCTGAAAGTTGTTAAAAGATTTTAGCTCTACATACTCTCTTCCTCAAGCTGCAGTTAACCAAAAATGGTCACAAAGACAGAAAGCCACCGTGGGAGCTGACACTTTCCGCTGTGTTGCCGCAGATGCCGAGCACAGCTCTGGGGCAGCAACCAAGCAGCTAACCCAGCAATGCCAAACCCTTCCCTTAGCACCGTCTCTCTGAATGGATTACATTTTCCCTTGGTCTGAGCCAGAGGAACAATCAAGTAACCCATTTACTCGTCGGTTTCCCTTCTGCAGTTAACTTTAATACTGATTATCAGAGGGGCTTTCAGCAAAGAAACTAGGAATGCAATTTAAATCATGGAACAGCAGCACTGGCATAAATCAAGTGACAGAAATTCAATGGTCGCAGTCAGAATTAAACTCGCTTTATGTGCAGTGTAATGACAAACATGTCTGGTAGTACCAGAGTTTATTATTTCCCAGGTATACTTAAAGATTTTGCATTTCAGCTCTCATCAGGTCAGGGGCATTCCTGAAGTGCTGAGGGAGGCACAGGAGGGTTCAAGGGCCTCAGGACAGTTCCACCAGCACTATTCCAGGTAGCAGTCCACACTGACCGAGCACAGCAGCACCAGGCTTGGTGAGTGAAACACATTCGCATTAATGCAAAGCATTTAAAAGAATGATGATCACAGCGAAGGGAGAACATTAAACAGACAGACATAAAGATGAAAATGTTGAGAGATGCGTGATCAAAAGATGATTGGTGAGAGCACACGTTGCCTTTTGCTTCTAATCGGGAGGCTTGATGACACTGCGAATGCTCATCCCCAATTCCAGCCTCACCCTCCCTGGAAGGAAAACCAGGCCTACTCAATCTCATTCACTGCCTTTGCCTCAGCAGACAGATGCTTTCAAAGATGGAGAACCAAGGCATGAATTAATAAACGGATACATTTCAAGGAGTCACGATGACAGAAAGTTGTCGTCACTTGCAGTGATGCAACCTCTGGAAAAATTCAGCCCCCACACAAATATGCGCAGAACAACCGAGCAGAATGAAGACAGCAAAGAAACCCACAGTGGCTCTGTACTGAAATGAGGCACCGTGTTCTGAACGGCCAACCTGCAGTGTCTGCAGAGGAGACTCAAAACTCACTATCTTTTAACTCCCCTTGCTTTATCATCAGGGCAGGTCACAGAGTTGCTTGTAAACCCATAAAATACAGTTCTTCCTAAGAATTGGTCTCTGAGAAGATCTTAAATCTTTCCATCTTGAACTAGACTTAAACACTGCTATAATATGCTGTAAATTTACACGAAGATGCCCATTCCCCCCCCCGTTTGAATCTGCTCAGAATTAAGATACCCCCATCAATTACTAGCAAAGGCTAATCACGTAATGATCTACAGAAGAAATGCAGGGGCAGATATGGATTAACTCAGCTACTACATATTGGGTGGCTGCAGATTAATTAGCATAATCATAAATTTGTTCCAATTACAGAAAACCATTATCAAAGACCAGCTTACAGCATTATCAGAGTAAAATCAATTAAATACACCATATCCTAGGTAGATTACGAGGGGAGTTAGCAAACTCTTTTCCTTTAAAAGTAGAGCTTATCCCAACTCATCCGTATTCCTGTCCACCGTGTACGACATTAACACAGCCTGTCAGCTTCCCATCACGGGAACACAACTGGTGCTGGAGCTGCTGCAGGGGATGGACTCTCACTGTGCTTAGCACGTGCAAACTCATCGATGCAAGCGCCTGTACGTATCCCTACGGACAGTACAGGCACGCATCTTCCCGGTGCCGTAACGCGAGTTCAGACGCCCTGGGGACTCGCCAGTATCCCCGAGAATATCGATGGATGCAGAGCCAGAGACTGTAGGAAAGGCTGGAACTTAAGTGACAGTTGCTACAGTTCCTGGAAATTCCACCCGTTTTATGGGCTGTAGTTGTGGCTTCTATGGGAGCAGAATGTTATGCCCCAAAAGCTCAGCTGCTTTTTTGCCTGATGGCAACATCACTGGGAGCATTTTATTTCCCTTCAACAGGCACCGCGTTACATCACCTGGAGAGCAGCTGACTAACGCCAGATGAGGAAGTAAGGCTAAGCAGGACTCCTCCTCTGCCTAACTGGAGAGGGAGGGTACCCAGCTGTCAGACCACCTGCAAGACTAAAGAATGTTCTTATTTGCAGTAACGGGAATTACTGGTTTGCTTGTTTGGTTTTAACACAGAACTTACTATTTAAACCTTGAAGGTAAGAGGAGGTCAGATATCAGTTACAGGCCTTAAATGATGTGAGGCACTAAGAGGTCTTCACCAGCTGCCGGCTCTAATTTAAACATCCTGGCTGCCCATGACTGAATTTTCTGTCCTTTCCAGCATCTTTGGTTTGAGACTAGAGAGAGAGTGAACACCCAACAGGGACAATACAACTCGCGAGTTCTTGTGGGCACACTTGATAATTTTGTAGGTCAGAAGACAAAAGACCCCAGTACTCCTGCTCTTAGATTACACTCTCCTGCCCTTTAAATACAACACCTGACTTTCTCATCCGGTCAATAGCCAGAGTACATATATATCAAAGATAATATAGTTAGAATGTCAGCTTCTCTTGAAGAGAGAATCAATTGCTTTCTTGATGCACAATAAACGCTTCAGGATTTTAAGATGGGAAAGGTCAACACCCGGCATACAGATGTTTCTTACAGCACAGTCAATTTACACATTTTAAATATTCTCTCTCCCGGATGGAGACATCCTTAACCTTCCTTTTAAGCCAACACCACTGTTCGTGAGGTTCTCCGACAGCAAGCCGGTGTTTGTATCTTGTGTGGAAAACTGTTCTGCCCGTCCCAGATTCAGTCAGTATTTTAAATGTCAGTACGACAGAGCGGGGTTCAGAAAGTGCGGTAGGGAACGCAGTGACTCCGTGGGTACGCTGCTGCCTGGGAGGCTGTGCTAAAGCACGGACTGTCTTTTTGTGAGACAGACAAAACCCAAAGTAGCACGTCAAGGAGTGCAACCAAAAAGCAAGTTTACAAGTGGCAATGATGGTAAATATTTCTGAGCTATGTGGCCGTAGCTGACTAGGCGTTAATTTAAAACCAGTGACCTGAGATGAAGTGCTTTGTAACTTCAATTTTGTCTGTGGCTCATCTATTTCTCAAGCATTTCTTTGTTCTGATTTCTTCATTCTGAAGTTTCTCCCCCCTAGATCTGCCTGCTGTAGCTGAAGGTGCCCATTGTCTTGTCACTTCTGACATTAGCTCTACCTTTGCCAGGGTCACGACCCTCTACCTCCTAATAAACAGGATCTAAAAGCCACATTTACTGTGAAGCTGTTAAAAATACCTGTAGGTGCTAAAGCTACATGTAAAGACTCTTGGAATACAGAAGACAAAAAAAAATTAATGTGTTGGGGGCTGAAAGGGAAAAAAGAGATCAGTATCTTGATGCACAGACCATTTAAAGAAAATGCAGCACGAAATGCTCTGGAGGTAGGTGCAGTGTTGTGGCCGTGTCCTTTGTCCGCAGCACCTGTCTGACACACCCATCCTCTCTTTTTTAATTAAACAATCCTCCTCCACGGCTTCCAGTAGAGAGGAATAAAGTTTACATATGAAATTTTAACCCGACAGAACCAAGCTGTGCAAACTGACAAAAAGTCATTAAAATAGGTCTCTTAGAGACATCTCTTTGGATCTTAATTCTTCTTACACTGCTGTAATGACAACTGCAGAACAGTGAACATTATCTTGAAATTGATTCCATTACCAGTTTTGCTGTTGCCCAGGAAGGTACTTAATTAATTCAATATAAATAATACAGAAGGCATCTCTGCTTGAGCTCTTGGCTCCCTAAGAACAAAAATAACACCATTACATATCCAAAAGAACTAGGTAATACCTTATTTTCCCACCTAGAACTTTACTTTGCATTAAAAAAAGATGGAAGAAAAAGACTGAGAACTTCTAAAACTCAGAATATCTAATTTCTAGCTGAAAGTTGGGGTTTTTTTTTGTAACTGGAGAAGAAAACCTGTTTGAAGCTGATGTTTTTTCTACAAAAAAAAGTTTTTTCTAGTAGCAAATATGTGCACTAGGTCCTGCTCCCCATCACGATTACCAGCAGGTGTATCAGGCTTCTAAGAGTTTCTCCCCTGACTCCAGATCAAGCCTGGGGAGATGGTATCGCAAGGCTAATGTTGGCTTTATGAATATTCCCCCCTTAGTAATCATCTCAGGCCTCTGGCTAGAGAAAGTTCTTTCTGTCCCATCACTGATTTATGTCTCGTATTTCCCAATCATTAAAAGCCTTACTAAAACTGGCTTTTTCTGTGACCTATAACGTTTAGTGGAAGGGAGCAAGATACGTGCCTTACCATTGCTTTCAGGTCTCCCATGAAACTCCTGGAGAAATCTCCCGTGACGTCGCGATGAGAATGGCTGAGGAGAGGCAGGGCAGCTGCTGCGGCTGCACTAAGACGGTAGCCCCTCTTTTCTCCCCTTTTATTTTGCTTTCTACACTAAGACTCCATCAAGTAGGAAATGCCTCCATTGGCATAAATCATCAGGGGAGATGAATAAAAAGCAAAGGCTAGTTTGCTGGACACAAACCGTTCCCATCTACCTCGATGATCACGTCATTATTTTACCAACGCAATCGAAAGCCGTTCGCCTGCCTCGCTAGGAGCCTGTCGCCGGCAGGGCGAGAAGCAGGTCAGTGGTACCTGCTGCATTTGTGAAATTAACCCGCTGAGGGAATAGTTACCAAATGGTTTACTCGCAGCGCTGCCACAGCGCTGAGCATATTTTTCCTTCATTAGTTTGACTACATAATCTCATTACACCAATCTGACACACAGACTAACTCATCAGTCAGCCGGGGCTGTTGTTGACTGTACTGAAAGCAGCAGCGCGTCCCTCCAAAGAGCTGCGCTCGGCTGTTGCAAGGGGGATAACTCTGAAAACTCCAGTGCTGCCCGGTGCTGATGCACATTGTCTTCCTTACTCTTTCACTTCACGTGGCACACAGCCAGCGTGTTTGCTACACAACCTCTGGCAGCAAGGGAGGCCACCAGAGCCAACACTCACTCGCAGCCTTCTATCTACACGTACCCTACACCCCAGCACTGAGCTGCGCTCACATTCAGCGGAGCGTGCGTCCGTGTGCTTGGAAATCACACTGAAAATTCATAGGCAGAGGAAGGCTAACATGGGACAGGGTGAGTCACAATGAAATTAAAACATTCTTTTCAGTAAGTATAATGGGAAAGGTGACAGCCTGTATGTAGATCTCAATTTAGAATGCCAAAGGTGGGCAAGGAGCTGACTCAGACGTGCCATTTTAAAATATTGTTATGAAGACAACACTGCCAAATGTGCCACTGCTAATGGTGCATTGTCTGACTGTTAGAGATACAATCAAATCCCCAAATAAGTCGATCCTTAATCCTATTTTTAGAGGAATAAGTATCTTAACATTAATTGGAATGCTGGTTTTTACCTCCATGCAGAAATGACGAATGAATCAGCATTAATAAACCCAAAGGTTATTATGTGGGCTTATACGGGAGCTTTCCAGTGGGGCAGTGCACACAAATGAATAGACTTCAATTATGTTATGGTGAGAAGAAACAAATCGTGTAGTTGAAACTCAAATCCTAGTCCCTGGACTATAAAGCTCAGCAATATTAGCAAGCAGATGAGACTCATCTAGAGCTTTTCTTTTTCCAAATACCTCAGAATCTGAGGATATCTTGTAATCCACAGATCTTGTTTCAGAAGTATGTAATGCACATGGGATAGAAACAAACAGCTGAAGGCTCTAGGGATGGTGGTCATGGTGCCACACCAGCGAGGTTTTGTTTCGTTTTCAATGCACAGACCTTTCAAATGTAATTATAAGTGCAGTTGACACTGAAAAAGATTTTTAGATAAGATTATTGGAAATTTTATTTACCGTGTTTTGCTAACATGGTGTCCTGACAGGCAGCATCACGTTTATACCAAATTCTTAGAGATAAGAAAATCATCCCAGAAAGCACACAGTAACTGAAAAGAGAGTGCAAACGGAGACCTCCTCCATTTATAACTGCTTCTGATTAAACACCACTGCACAGCTACAAAAACCCAAGCTTCAGATTACTGCTCTCAATGTAGACAAAAGGTCCAAGTCTTTGAAAACCGACTGTCAGGAGCATTGCTCAGACAGCAGCCTGGTAAGTGGGACTTTGCTCCTGCCTGGAAGGAGAGTCTCTCTTATTTGCTTTCAGTAACCACACCTGAGAACAGCTGGTCAGTTGTCATCCATCTGGCTGGTTGTGTGGCCTCCTCATCGCCACTGTCACAGCAGCTGCTGCACTGCTCTGTCCCTTACAGCAAACCAGGCTGGAATTCCACTGTGCTCGAGAGCTGTGGGGCACTGTTAATAGATTACTGTCACTCTCTTTTGTTAGTAACCTTCAGATACGATAATTTCCAGAACGTCAGTGCGAGACGTTACTAACAGAAACATCCTTCAGGCCCATTAATGAATCATCTCTTTCTGCACATGGGAAAAAGTATTTAAATTCAAACTCTGTGTCTATTTAAAGAAGTACAATTGTTGGTTAACAAACATGCAACGTTTATGCTGCATCGCTGGAGCACCAGATTCACAACTTGCTTTCTCTTGTAACATTTGTCTGCAATGAAAAGAGATTTTCTGATCACAGAAATACAGCAGGTTTGTTGTACTGGTTAGTAACGAGTTTCAGGAGAAGATTGACGACCACGATGAAGATCTAACCTTCAGAGACCCCAAACACGCCCCGCAGGCACTACCACAGCACCGGTAAACAGCCACGACAGCTGTGCCTCCTGTGCAGAGCAGCAGGCCAGGATTGCTAAAGCCTCCAGCTATCGCGTGCGGTCAAGGCGCAGACCACAGCAAAGCTCCAGATCCTTGCAGGACTCTCACACAATTACCATGTTTATTTATAAATATAAACACGATGATAAAGTCTCACAACTTACCCTTTCATGTTCAAGCATTCAAAATTACGAACATTTCTGAAAATAGTACCAGAACAATACATGCCACTGCAAAACAGTACATCAAAAAAAAAAAAAAGGCCCAAAGCACTTGTCTTTATAAAAAGGAATTATCTATTCAGGGGGACTACAAAGTTATCTCACTATTTTTTTTCTCATTTTAGCAATCTATTTCAGCAGTAGTTTGCTCCAGCATTTCTCTTTCATGACCTCAGTACCTCCTGGGTGTACTGATTTACTTAGAACAAGTCAAATCTCAGCAGGAAAACAAATATTTTTTCTACTGGAGGAAAACACAGTCCACAGTTCACTTGCTTGCATGAAATGCAGCACACACACTCATTTTGCAAAGAACAGTCAAGGATTTTTTTCAAATGAAGGGTGTACGTGCAGGGACTAAGATGCTTCCAGTAGCTGCAAAACGTACAAAATCAGCAAAAGAGACACCTGGAGATATTACTAAGGAGACGAGAAGAGAGCTGACAAGAGCCATTGTTTCACATAATTGGAACAGGTAAAAAAAGGGTACGGGTGAAAAATGAAGTGACAGATTTAATGCATTCAAACAGCGCAGTGGCGAAAGAACGGAGAGAGCACTGTAGGCTGAAACTGCAGATTAGGATGGCAGGAGACAACAAATACAGCGGTAAGGGTTTGTCACCTCTCTGGTGACCGGTCTAAATGGGAGTGAAAAGGCTGTAGCAGCTTCTGGGTGAAGGAACAGCTCCACTCCACAGGGTATTCTGTATGCTCATGGTAGAGCACATGAGTTCAAACCATGCTCAATACCTCTGAGCTCGACTTCCATGATAAACCACAGAACGTTCTTACCTGGAGCCTAATTAGCTTTTCACTAAACAATTAACACACGCCACAAGTAGGGTTTCCACTGGGTATTTCTTCTGGCCTGTGCTACCAGAGATGAACGACCGGGCCAGCCTAACAGACCACATCCCAGGCACTACACCTTGCATGAGAACAGCCTTTGCCCCAGCACACGGAGAGTCCAGATAAATAGGCTGGTTTGACGCAGACCCGAGACTGCTCGCAGACAGTGCAGGTATTCTGTATAGGAGGCTCTGGAGATGGCACGTCCTTTACGAGGAGCTTGCACAACAGGCAGCGACGCTGAACACCTGAAAACCACTCACGGCATCCCTACGAGAAGCCACTTGGAAATTCCTCTTGGCTCAAACATCATTATTTTATCTGCCCACATCACTCTGTGAGCAGTTTAAAACAATGTAAGACAGCTGAAGTCTTAAAACACATTGTTGTACGTGAAGGCTCAACAGTCAGCTACGTGTGCCTCACGCTGCACACCGGGCTGACCTTGTCTGCTCTTTCAGGTACGTTTGTTTGCTGGTCAGCTGTCTGCACTGGAAACAAGGACAAACATTAGGAACAAAGCACTGCATTGAAACCCTGGGCTCTCCAGGACATTTCAGATGCCCAAAAAAGAGCACACAAAATATATCTGGTTCACTGTTAAATTGCTCGTCAATATTTTCTGGTTTTG